>LPNX011228175.1:365747-403969 GCA_001517045.1 Pseudotsuga menziesii | reverse complement strand
TGAAGGTATTACCGGTTAGGACATCCAGCCACCATAAGTGAAGATCACAAACAAAAAACTCTTAAAACTTACCTAGAGCACTTGCAAAACCTAACATTCACTAGCATCTTTTGGGATCCACATATTTACTACTCAAAGCATCTCTGATAAGTTGACTCCATAGGCACCGGTCCCATCTTTTAGCATCGTTGATAAGCTGGGCCATTTATCCATCAAATGTTTGATTATAAATCATATATGTGAATGCTTTATCTATTTCGTGAAGCTCTCAAATATTTGTCTATCTTTCAATTCCGGTGATAGCAACGTGGATAGCAATGTGTTAAATTCATCACATTAATCATCTTAAATCACAATAACTCCTAAACAACACCCATCCGCATCCGAAACATCTAAAAATTAACTTAAACATTGAGCCATAGAAAACTCTTTGTTAGGGACTACCCCCCTTGGCTTCGTTAGGAGTTAGCCTAAACGAAGGAGCTAGGAGTAGGTGACAGTACCTAGCTCTGTGATTGCCCCCAAGGTCACACCTCTCCCACTTTCTCAAGTGAGGAGACAGCTTTTAGAAGATTTCTACTGTTGGTGTGCAATCGACGGACAACACATAGGTACCAAGGTTCAAGTGACAAGTACTACATGGGTACTGGATTTGTAGTACAATATATTAATTAAAATGTAAAACCCTTCCACTACTTATAAAAGCCTAACCCTCTCACTGGCTTGAGATCCAAGTTGACCAAAAAAAGATACAACCCAGCAATGTCTCCACAATGCCACATGGCATTGAAACCTGTATGATGTTGAATGTAAAAGCAATATAGCTCCACTGTAGCTGCATGTTTTCATGAACGTACAAGTCCTAGATGAAAACAAATTTCTTATTAATCAAACTAATCTTTCCCACTAAACTAATTTGTGCATCCATTCTAGGGATGCCAATCTAACAATAACGACTGCTTCTACTAATTTCAATAACTATATTGTGGAGCTGGTAATTGAAAACAAATAATAATAAGTTAAATTGTAAAATTTTCAGCAAGGTAATGTCTCTGCTTTGCCTATTTCGGAACTACAACAAATTAAATTTTACTTCATCTTATGGTAATCAAAACATCAATAATTAGACTTGACATTAAACCATTTATAAATGAATAAACATGTTTGTTTGTCAGCTATATGTCACATAAAAAATGCCATCCAACAAAGATCTCAGGCAATGGTCCTTTGATCATCCTTTACATAATAGATTCCCCACTTTTAGAACAAATGTAGATTCAGAATCTCCAACCCAAACGTTTTATAAATTTACTAAAACTTTGCATTCTGGAATCTGAAGTCCACAGTTTTTATTTTCTGCCTACGCATCTACCTGGGTAGAGCATAAGGCCAACATCTATCGACTATATGATGTCTCCCAAAATCAGACAACATCTTGTGTTTAACAATTCTAACTACCAGCCAGTAAACTGTTTCATTCAATTGGTATTATACTCATGCCACCTATACACAACTTTAAAACAGGGGCATCATGGAGGGCTGCAACCTATTGATTATTGGCCAGCTCCAAAACTCTAGGTCTTTCTACCCTTACCAACAAATATTTCAGGTCGAGAAGCCTAGCTAGAAACTCTACAACAAATATTCCAAGCCTTTCAACCAAAGCAGGAAGTAGCTTCAAGTTAACAAAAATATCATATGGAACCATAATTATACAGGAATCTGGCAATTGAACAGAATTGCAGATTGACTCATCAAAACCATTGTTCATCGCAAGACTCAGGCCAACATTTAGCTTCTCAAGGAAGTCTCCTAAACGAAGTTACCATCTTGTGTTTAAGAATTCTGATTAGCATCTTATGGTAAACTGTTTGTAGTCTCCCAAAATCAGTTACCATCATGTGTTGAAGAATTCTGATTACCAGCTGAATGCAACTGTTTCATGTATGTGGAGTCATGACACCTATATATGCAGCCTTTTAAAACAGTCATCATGGAGGACTGCAACAGTGTAATCTGTGGATTTCAGTGGCAGATCTACAAAAACGCAAATCTTGGTTTGCTCTTACCAAGATATATTTCAAGTCAAGAAACCTATCAGATCAAGAAATTCTATAATAAATGTTTCAAGCCTTTCAACCGAACAAGGAAGTAGATTCCAGTCTTGGAAATGTCAAATGGAACCATAATTAAACAGGAATCTGGCAATTGCACAGAGCAGAATGGCTCTTCACTACAATTGTTCAACTTCATATACAGACTAAGGATAACATCTATATACTGTTGGAACTTTGAAGCCTCCCAAAATCCTTTCAACCGAACAAGGAAGTAGATTCCAGTCTTGGAAATATCAAATGGAACCATAATTAAACAGGAATCTGGCAATTGCACAGAGCAGAATGGCTCTTCACTACAATTGTTCAACTTCATATACAGACTAAGGATAACATCTATATACTGTTGGAACTTTGAAGCCTCCCAAAAGCAGGTGCCGGCTTGTGTTTAAGAATTCCTAATAGTGTTTCATTCAACGTTGAGTAGATTCCAGTCTTGAAAATATGAAATGGAACCATAATTATACAGGAATCTGGCAATTGCACAGAATTGCAGGATGGCTCTTTGCTGCAATTGTTCATATACAGACTAAGGATAACATCTATCTTCTGTTGGAACTTTGAAGACTTCCAAAAGCAGGTGCCTGCTTGAGTTTAAGAATTCCTCTAAGTTACCGGAAACTTCTAGGAAGGGGAGGGGAAACTTCGTTCCCCGTTTTGGAAACTTAAACGGAGGGGATACGGCTTGAAAACGCCACTGAAACGTTTCCAAGCCATATCTAAAAATTAGAAACGTTTCCAGCCGTTTCCTGAAACGTTTCCAGAGTTTCCAGCCGTTTCCTTAAACATTTCCATCATTTTCCTGGTTTTCTGAAACGTTTCAGCTGCTACAGAGTAAGTTTTTGACTAGAAATATTGATTTTTTGACATGAAAATAAACAAATAAATAACCCCAAAGGCAAACTATATAACCCTAAATTGAACCTCAAAACATAGATATAAAGCCTCAAAGTTTATAAATCAAGAGCAAAACCTTAATCCTAAATTGGTGAATGGTAATTTGACATCTTATGTCTCACTGATTGTGTTTCATTGTAATTTTCCAAAACTGATAGAGGCCTACCGTTGGTTCAATAAATCATTGATCTGTGGACATTTTATTGTATCAAATGCTTGTCTACTATAGTTATAGTTTCACAGCCTAGTGTAGAAGTACAATGACTTTTTTTTCTTTTCAGTTTTTTGCCAATTCCTCACAACTTCGTTAAAAATAAGCCCCAATGACTTGCATATGTGATAAATCAAGTTGCATATCAAAATTGATACAATGGCAGCTTTAGCCATACAAAATAGCGTATTACATTTATGAAGGGTTACATAAACCAACACAGATTTCCAATAATCTTCCAACAAACTTCAGTTTTCTTCTTTTCCTTTTTGAATTAGTATGAACCCTTGACCTATGGCCTTATTTACTCCATTGCTAGTACACTCATATCCTTATCCTTATGTTGTGGAGAGAATTATGATGGTGCGTCGTTTAGCCAGTTCTCCATAAGATGTGCATGCGATATTTTAATCTTATTTCAAGCATTTTTATTAGTATAAACCATAAAACATAAACAACATATCCAAGAAAACTCATTGGTGTCTAGAGATAGTATTATTGCATAGAGTGCAATATTGCATGTCATCACACTCACACCTAAGTTGCACTAAAACATGAGCTCACTTATTTATACTTGTGTGCTTAATTAATCCCCTTAAAACATGGTTGATTATGTCAAATTTAAATATCCAAGTCGGTTGCAAATCATAGACAATCCTATGAATTTAGGCCCTTTAAGAGCCAGTCAGTTAGTCACTTTTGGAACTAGTCGGTTGGTCAATTGACTCTCACTTGCCTAGTTGATTGTCTCGTCAATGAATGGGCCAACCTAAATACAACGTAATATTTGTTAGATGGTAACATTTGGATACATCCATCAAGTAATTTTAGGGTTTGAAATCGATGTTTAGAAGTAGTTGACATGTTCCTGTTTAAATGCTTGCCAGCGGGTGACTTATCTATGGCACTTGTGAGATAGAACAATATTGTTTAAGACAATATTTGAGTTTGTTGATTTTAATTGTTATAAAAGAAACAACTACCCTTAAATCTAATCAATGAATGGTAGTCTAAAGTATGTATGTCTCATGGCCTTTTTGATATATATATATATATAAGTCTGCTGCCGTTTCCTTGCCGTATCGTATCCCACATTTTTCCAAATTTGTGGTATCCATTTCCCTCCCTGTATCCGTTTCAGTGCAACTTAGGAATTCCTATTACTGTTTCATTCCAGGTTGTGTCATGCCACCTGTACACACAACTTTTAAGCAAAAAAAGCATCATGGATGGCTACAATCTTTGGATTGCAGCAGCCCAGCTACAATCTCAAAATCATAGTCTGCTCTTACCTTGATATACATCAAGTCAAGGAACATAATAACAGATATTTCAAGCCTTTCAATTGAAGATGCTAGTAGCTTCATGCCTCCAGAAATATCAAATGGAACAATAATTATAAAGGTATCTGACGATTCTACAGAATCACAGATGAATTTCTCTTCATTGCACATGTTTTTATACTTCATGAGGCCAACAACCATCTACTATATGAAATCCCCTAATGCAGATACCATGTCATGCTTGATTATTTTAATAACCAACTGGTGGTAAGTTGGTAATTCTTTCATTCAATTTCAAGTCATTCCCCTTATACTGGCATAGGTCCATCTTATTCCCAGATCTATTAAGCACCATGAGGGATTTAAAACCCAGCCACAAACCTCTCAGTGCTTCAAAGATCCAGGATTAAGATGGAACTATGCTAGTTTATTTTTTACTTTTATTTTTTAAACAACCTTTTTTGAGATTACACATGTTGATTTCAATTTTGATTTTATTTTATTACCCACGGTCATACATACACAGATATCTCATCCACCATGGGCTGTAAGAGCAGCGCGTTTCTCTCATTGTAACAAGCAACTAAAATAATTCCATTATGGATGGCTGCAATCTGTTTAATTACAACGAACCAGCTACAAAGTCAAAATCTTAGTCTACTCTTAGCAAGATATACTTCAAGATTTGAATACCAAGTGGTTTCACAAGGCTGAAGATTTTAAATACTGTAGGACAGAATATAAAGAACATTTTCTAGATACTGGTTCTATATTAAATTAAAGTAGAAAGAGGCTTTTTAAATATCTCAGCAACTAATTTAGACAGAATAAAATCTGTATGATTTAGTCAATCTTAGCTCTCTTGACCTTAACAAAAAGATATTAGCATAAGACTACTAAATGAATAATATCTGATAAAAAGCTTAACTCAATCAATCTATCTATGCAAAGTAGCCTATGATTTTGAAATCTGAAACGTCCCTATAGCCTATAGGTACCAGCCTAATGGAATAGGCCTGAGGACTTCCTCTACTGTGAGCTAACAAAAATCTAGCACGTCATTCAGGTGGGAAGCCCTCTGGGCTTTACCTTTTACTGAAGCAGGTTATGTAACTAACAATTAGGATTTATCTCACTCACACTGTGCATAATAGACGAAATGCCATCAATAACTAATAAATTAAATTGTCGTCCTACAAACAAACTGCACTAGCTCTAAACCCTCATACTCCATTCCTGCAACAAAAATATTTGAAACTCTAAATGAGACAGTTAAGTAGTATTTCTCTTTCTTGTTTAATTTTTCCCTATCTTGTAAAATAAACAATTGGTCAACGCACCATAGACATCCAATCAGTCACACACAGAATCAATTACCAGCTGGCAGCCATATATGATTGTTAAAATTATGGGATTTTTCAAAAAAAATAACTAGCTTGTACAACAATTCAAATCAAGTACTCAGAAGGATGAAGTAAAAGTATAGCAGTGACAATGCAAGATAAATTTAAAACATAATCTTCATCTCTTTCAACTTTAACAACTCCCAAAGGTCCCTGTGTTAAAGTTGAAGCATACAAGAACTATACACAACAGCAGCAGTAGTAAAAATAAGCTAAAGATCAATTTAAACAAAACTCACAAATGGCACTGGTTTAGATCTTCCTTATACTCAGATATCTTTGCAGATCAGAACTTGTCTTTTGGAGACAAGTCACTAAGAGTCAAGACACAGTGGACATACCTAGAGAGAGATAGTTAAATTACTATAGGATTAGACACATACATTAGCAGTCAAGTCACTCCAGTAAGATGGCAGACCAAGAAACATTAGAACATAAGGTAGTATACCCAGGCCATAACTCAGATTGCATACTACACAAGACTCAAGACTCCGTCAGACCTCAAACAGTACAGTAGAGGTCACGGCTTATGCAAACAGGCTCAGCAAGAGGACCAAACAAGTCATATTCTGCCTCTGTAAGCACACAGCCCACTAAACATGTTACAACTTACAGCAGCCTTAGGTGACTGAGCAATAGGACACAGCTGTCACTTAGAAAGCTGAATAATCATGGCACAGTCCTATCAGCCCAGAGAAGGTCACAGTTTAGATCTAGCAGCCTACAAGAATCATGGTACAGATCTAGCAGCCCACAAGTGTCATGGTTCAGATCTAGCAGTCCACAAGAGTCATGGTACAAATCTAGCAGCCCACAAGTGTCAAAGTTCAGATCTAGCAGCCCACAAGAGTTATGGTACAGATCTAGCAGCCCACAAGTGTCAAAGTTCAGATCTAGCAGCACACAAGATTCAAACAAGTCACGGCCTGGCCTAAGGAACATCAACAAGGTCACGGCCCAGACTAAGCGCCCAGCAACAGGCTATGTCACAAGGTTCAGGTTCGCGTTCGGGTTCGGCGACCTTTAAGTTCGATCCGGGTTCAAACTTTCTGATGAGGTTCAGATGAGGTTCGCATTAGGTTCATCATTATACATATTTTCAAATTTTATATATTTAATAGAATTAACCTATTGAATATATTTTTATATTATATAAATAATAAATAACATGTAATACATTTTTATATAAAAACACATTTACCAGTTACTATACATAAAATACCATTTAAATTTACATTATATAAAAAATACCATTTAAATTAAAACATTTAATATTTAATATATTGTATCGATGATATAAATTTTATTAACCATTTAATATACACCAATGTCTAAAATAACCTAAGCATTTTATACATATACATTATATCCTTTCGATAGCTTTTAAATCGCATTGGTTGATCAATTAGAAAACCCGTTTGCACAGTCAGAATAGTCGTCAAGAGTAGAGTCTGGAGACAGCCGATAGATCACAGAACTCAGAGGGCGAGGAAGGAGAGTTTTAGACAGATCGCCAAAGAGAACAATAGGACGACAAAAACCCTGAAAATGGTTTGCTTTTTGAGGTTCGCTGAACCCAAACGAACCTAAATTATTTTTTTAAGTTCGGCGAATTTTGAACCTGATGGTTCAGGTTTGCCGAACCCTGTGACATAGGCAACAGGTGACGGCTCAGTCCAATCACCCAACAGCAGGTCACGACTCAGTTAGGCACCACCAAACAAGTTATGGTTCAGTCCAGGCAGCCCTAAACAGGTCACGGCCCAGCTTGGCTAGTTGGGAAAGCTCATGGCCCAGCTCTAACAGCCCCAATTAAAGCGGCAACAATAAAAACCAAGGTAGCAGTCCATCAAAACAGACTTTATTGATAGTAGGAACTTGGACGTCAAGCCAAGGAGCAGCAGCAAGCCCTAGAACAGGAATTGAGTCAGATCTCCAAATTTTCTGTTGTCAAGACATGTACAAAATGAAGTTTAGGCCTTTAATTTATAAATCTGAAAGGTCTTCTAGAAGATTCATCTAACTAACCCTACCTTTTGTTAGGATTATTAATCCTACCTTTGACCACTTCCTTGGACAACATAGTCTATTTGACATTTTCCTAGCTTAGGAGGTCATCATCACTTCACTAGTGCATGGGGGTCACACCTAGGGGACATCTGCCACTTACTGCACCTAAATTCATGAGTTTAGGTGCCCCAAGGACCAATCCCTATAATTTAGGAACCCACTCTGAGTGCCTCTAGCAGTCTCCAGCAGTTGACTCTAGTAGGTATTCAATTATGTTCAGTTATGCTCTGATTCCCATCAGTTAGATCACTCTCGGTCACTCTAGCGCTAGTTTGCATGATTTAAGGGAGGTAGGGCAAATTTGCTCACCTACCCACATTAGTTAACTAGTTGTGAACTGTTTTAGTGGAGTTGCAATAGTTAGCTCTAGTGGTGAGATTTACCACACTGAGTTAGCTCCGAAGTCGGTCCGAGTTGGTAGATTCAAATCCTATCTTAGGCATTCAAATTCTCCTATATATAACCATTGTATACATATTATTTACTGAATATGTGTGGATTAATACCGATTAATGGAGATATGATTATTATTCCAATTATTGGTCTCATGAGTGTTTTATTTTTCATGAATTATTGATATGAGTTATTGAATTGCTTCTCTCTCTTCTACAATTCTCCATTTGAATTATGCAGGCCTGATGATCCTATGCTTTATTGAATTCTACATGGTATCAGAGCTAGTATCAAGGCTAGCAGGAAACCTCAAAAGCTTCCATTAATGCACCAGAAGCCAATGGGTTCCACATAAATCCTGGAATTATTGACTTGCTCCCTCTAGATTTTGTCTAGAGAAGTCTATCCAAGTGTGATGCACCCAAAGAAAGTGCACATGTCTAAGCAGAGAGTGTTTGGTCTAATTTGATTCAAATCAGAGTTTGTTTTGCAAGTACAATTTCAACAACAAATTTGAAAATCGCAGCCAACTTTGAAGAGGTACAACAACCTCTACAGATCATCTTAGAGGGCCTACCATAGCTTGTTTGAAAGGTCTTTCCGTTATCTAAAATGGGTTTTTCACGGAATTCAATTTGAGTCTCTGGTTTGAGAGATATGTTCAGTTGATTATCATCACCATATAAGGAAGGTCCAAACTAGATGATGTGATCCTCTGGTTCTCTAGACTGCTCCTAAAGGTCAAGTGCTAGTGACATCATCAAGGGGTGGCTAGTCCCTTGAGAAACAACCTAGCAATAACCAATTAGGAGAAGAGGACATCACACATCATCATCTTGGTCAACTAACGAAGATCCACCTAGTTAATAGACGAAGTATGTACCTTCAGGAACTGCTTGGTCCTAGACCAAGAATCTACCTAGTCCTAAACCAAGATGTCTCTGTCTCAAACTGCAGGATTTGCTTGGCCGTCATGACCAAGAAACTATCTGGTCCCAAAACAAAATACCCTAGAGACATATAGGGGCCATAGCCACATGTTAGGGACTTTGCCATGGCATCAACCTGCTTGGTCTCACACTAAGAACCCTAGGAGATTGTTGGGGGGCCTAGGGTACCTTCTATGGACTTACTTTGCCTGGTTAATTGACCAGGAACCCTATTTAACTGATTAGGGTGCCATCCTCCCTTAGAATGGATCTCGCAGCTCCACTATCTTTAACAATGATAACACAACAAGCAATTCATCTCTTTTCAATTACAAAATAAGCCTATGTATGTAGGCTAAGGAGAACAATATAAACCAGTTTACGACACTTTGGTTAGCCCAATATAATAGGTGTCATACCAATGACCATGTTTAGACATATAACAAGAAATACAACAAAATATCCCCCCCCCCCCCACCACTTAGACAATCCCTTCACCCCACCAACCACCACTAATGGTCACCCCATTCACCTAGTCAATCCCTTCACCCCACCAACCACCACTAATGGTCACCCCATTCACCACAATTCCAAGAGTTTTTTGAACTTCTTAGAGTTGTCCTTACACAATAGCTTGGTCTCCTTTTTGCCACCTGCACTCTGATTTAGTGACAACATACCTCAATGTGGTTGGTATGTGCATGGAACACCAGATTCTTCACAATTTTCAGCATACTCTAATAATCACAATGTCGTTTGGTAAGCATGAATATGCCTGCATTTCAAAGTCGTAAAGTGTTAATTTTTTGTACCTTGGAAGTTGTTCCCCAAGGTGATTTTGGTTAAGTCACTAGAAAAGGGGGAAATAAAGTGACCCTTGCATTAAATGACTTGTGATAAGCATTTAATTTCACTTTAAAGATTAAAGTGACTTTTTGATAAATTTAAGTGAAGTGAGTGAAATTAATTTTGGAGAGAATTAAAATTGCTTTTATTCTCATCCATCCATCTAATTCATGTTGGGCCCTTGGATTAGATGACTCTTCACTCGCCCCAAGCAACCAAACAAAAAGGCAACAGAAGGTATATTTTCCAGTTCATTCTTCATGATCATTTTTGGAGAGCAAGTCGAAATGGAGCTGAGAGAGAAAAAGCTTGGCACGAAAACCAAGGTGCAGATACAGCATTTGTACCAGACCGTACAGTATTTAATGCAGCATGAATTTCGAGGAGTATAGCATGCATTTTAAGGCAGGGCATTGGACACTATTTTCGAGGCAAGTACAACGGCAATACACCAATCCATACAATGCAATTCTACAGCAGACTTGGCACAAGTTTCAAGGCTGAGTGTGCACGAAATTTGAGGAAGAATTTCTACTGAGATAGCTGGCATTCAAACTGAGAGACCGTACAGGCAGCAACAATTCGAGGAGGAATTGGCTGTATTTTTCAGGCTGTCCGTACTATACCTTCAGCACGTAATTCGAGGAAGAACTTGCACAGATTTCTAGATTGATTGACACTGAAATCTAGTTTGGAAACTTTGATCTGCTTGGTTGAGATAAGTTGTATTTTACTGTTACATTATTTTACCGAAGAAATACAAAATTACTCTCTCTCAACAGGTTTTCCCATTCTGGGTTTTGCCTGGGCACTCTTTATTTAATTTTATGCCTGAAAATGTGAAGTTCATTCTATGTTTTTTAAGTCTAAATTTTTTTGTGAAAATTTGTGAAAATTCAACTCATTTGCAGCACTCAAACAACTGGGTTGGGCATTAAATTCTCATAAAATTTGACTTGAAACCGGACTAGGTTTGAACCTCAAAAACTTTCATAGTATCAAAGCTTGGGGGTAGAATTGGGTATTGCAACTTTCAGATTGTTAGTGGGTCTTCTTTTGTCAGTGAGCAACACCCTTTGAATTTTGAAATTTGCATTGAAATGGCCATCGGACTGAGGTTGGACGATAGGCTTGATGGGGCTGGGAATTTTGTTCCATAGAAGGCTAGGATAGTGTTTATATTGGAGGAAAATGAATTGTAGAGTGAAGTGGTACCTAGCATGCTAGCTAATCCAATTAAAATTCTTGCTTCCAGTAATGCACAAGCACTTGCTACCTTCAACAAAAAAGACATAAAGGCTAGAAGGATCATTCTAGACGCAATTAAGGACCACGTTATCCCTCATATTTCAAGAAAAGACCATGCATTTAAGATGTGGGATGCTTTGACCAGCTTGTACCAGAGCTCAAATGAGAACCGAAAAACGGTCTTGATAGAGAAACTGAAAAGTATTAAGATGGCCAAAGCAGAGGGAGTGACATCCTACCTTACTAGGATATCTCAGGTGAGAGATGAGCTTGCAGCAATTGGGGAGAATGTTTCTGGCATTGAGCTATTGCGGAAAACAGTGAATGGGGTAGACAAGCCTTGGGTTGTTTTTTTGGAGGCTATAGTTGCCAGGGAGAACTTGCCTTCTTGGGATAAACTTTGGGATGATTTTGTGCAGGAGGAGACCTGGAGAGGTCTTGTGCAGGGTAGCTCTTCCAATAGTAGGGAGGATGAGGAAAATGTGGCTTTGACTGCAAAAGGAAAGAAGAAGTCCAAGAAGGGCCCCAAGCAGGGTGGGCCCAAAAGCAGCAGCAGCAGCAACATGGTGGACAGAAGAAGGATTTGAGCAAAGTCAAGTGCTTTGCTTGTCAAGGGTTTGGGCATTATGCCTTGCAGTCTTGTCAAGGGTTTGGGCATTATGCCTTGCAGTGTCAAAATAAGAAGAAGAGGAAACAGCAAACCGTAGCTTCAACAGAGATTGAGGAGTATGCAGCTAGATTCGAGAGAGAGAATTTTCTCTTGAGAAAGAGAGAGAGAGTTTATAATCACCAACACTAATATCGTGGATGAGGGGGAGTATTATTTGTTGACCAGGCATTCTTTCAATGCATCCACCACAAGCACTTGGTATATTGACAGCGGATCCTCGAGCCACGTGACAGGTGCTCGAGAGATGATTTCTAAGCTTTCACAAGCAGGTATAAATGTGGAGGTTGTGTTGGAGGATGACACAGTTAAAGCAGTTGGGCGTAGGACCGTTACATTTCTGAGGGAGTTCATGAGTCCAATGACTTTGAGGGATGTGTTGTTTGTCCCTAGGCTAAAAAAGAACTTGATATCAGTTTCCATGATCGAGGACAGAGGACTTGGGGTATATTTCCTGGATGGACATGTGCCTCTTATGCCATTGGAGTCAGATGTGGGAAGTTGTACAAGCTCTTATTTCATCCCCAGCATGTTATGGCACATAACAACAACAATGAGCTTTGTGAGCTGTAGCATAGGAGAATGGATCATCTGCTTCACCCAGCTCTGAGGATGTTGATGGACATGGTTACAGGTTTGCCTGAATTCAGCACGGAGCACAGTGATGTGTGCAGAAGGTGTGTTTTGGGAAAGTACACCAAGACTGCTTTTCCGAGCAGTGATAGTAGGTTCACTAGAGTGCTTGATTTGATACATTCAAATTTGTGTGGTCCCATGTCATCTATTTCTCTGAGAGGTTTTGAGTATTATGTGACATTCATCAATGACTATTCCAGGAAGACCTAGATCAAATTCCTAAGGAGCAAGAAATCTGAGGAGGTCTTGCAAAGGTTACAAGAGTTTAAATCTCTTGTGGAGAACAAGACTGGGAGGAGAATTCAGGCACTCAAATCAGGTAACTAGGGTGAGTATACCTCCAAGGAGTTCGATGAGTTTTGTAGACAGGAAGGCATACGGAGGCAGTTGACAGTACCATACACTCTTGAGCATAATGGAGTGGCAGAAAGGAAGAACCGAGCTATAGTGGGAGCAGCATGAGCCATGCTTCATGATCAGACTTCCTTTCTTCCTTTAGGTCGAGGCATGTAGTACAGTTGTATACCTTCAGAACAGGAGTCCACATCGTGCCTTGGGGAGCAAGACTCCTGAGGAGATGTTCACAAGCAAGAAGCCTGAGGTTGGTCATTTTCGTATATTTGGTTGCCTAACTTATTCACATGTCCCTTTTGAGAAGAGGACAAAGCTTGAGCCCACTTCAAAGAGACGCATCTTTGTGGGATATGATTAGACTTTCAAATCCAAATCCATCTAGAAAGAAGATGGGCGATGTTAGAGTATGCGTGGACTTCAAAAATCTCAATGTAGTGTCCAAGAAAGGCGACTATCCCCTTCCAAATATGGAGCTCTAATTATAGAGGATTGCAGGGTCACAGATGATGTCTTTCCTAGATGGCTTTTCAGGTTTCAATCAAGTGGTCGTAAAGAAGGAAGATTGAGAAAAGACAGCTTTCACTACTCCATGGGACACATATCAGTACTTGCGTATACCCTTCATATTGATGAATATCAGGGCCACATTCCAGAGAGCCATGGATTATGCTTTTAGAGACATTGTACAGAAAATTTTGGAGATATATGAAGATGATCTCACAGTTTATTGCAAAAGAAGGAAGGATCATATCAAACATCTTCGGCAAGTATTTGAATGATGTCGCGGGTATGGAATTTCTTTAAACCCTAAAAAGTCTATTTTGGGTGTTACTGAAGGTAAGTTACTTGGCCATGTTGTTACTAAAGAAGGTGTTAAGATTGATCCGAAAAGAGTAAAAGCTATTAAATAAATTTCATTTCCTAAACATTTAAAAGCTTTAAGGTCATTTTTTGGAAAAATCAATTATATTCATAGGTTTATTCCGAATTTTGTTGAGATTACTAAATTGTTGAATAAGTTGCTCAAAAAGAATGCAGATTTCAGGTGGACTAATGAATCCAAGAAAGCATTTGAAGATGTCAAAGATGTTATTTGTTATCACTCCAGGAAACTCCTCTAGGTTGTAGCTCGAGGATGCCTGGTAACTTACAATGTTTTTAGGGTTTTCTGATATGGATCAAGTCAGTTGACCTATATAACCTTTCCACTCTCAAGGCATGCATAAAACTCACTCGTTTACAAGGCTTTTAGTTGCAATTGCTCAGAAGTTCGACAATAAGGTGCAGGGATGGAGAAGTCACCAGGCTGACAGACTTACATACAAAACACATGCATATAAATGGCTAAATCCTGACGAGGATGGTATTTATAAATCAAATAGCACTAATAAACCAATAGGATGACAGCTATCAGCTTTTTAATCAATCAGAAAATTACCTAAATACACATTCAGGCATAAATACAGTAAAGAAAGAGATGATGGCTGAACAGATCACAACAAAAGAGCTTATATCATGAATAAGTAAAAGGAGAAGCTTGAAAGCATTATCGGCTCATAAATCCCCGAAGTTGAACGTTTATTATAAAATCGATCTGTTTTCACAAAAAATACTCAGAAGTGATAGTTTTTTCATATTAGAGTTTAAAACCCTAGCTACCTATTTGTCTATCTATTTCGAAGATCTAGTTCACTGAGCGAATACTAAATAACTGCAGTAGTCGCTGATAATCACCACTGCTAGTTCAGTGTAAAATTGCCACCAAAAGCTAGTGTTTCGACAGATAGCCGAAATTTTCTACCTTGTCGCCGATCGGAAGCTCTGACCTCTAACCCGTCGGCACCCCAAGCCTCAATGCTGCCGCAGTGTCAGCGCCTCAAATGACTAATGTCGCGACGGTTTATGCATCAGCGATCGGAAGTTCTGTCCTCTAAACCATCGGCACCCCAAGCTTGAACGTATCGACGCTTTCCATCACTAGCTTGTCAACGATTGAAAGTTGTAATAACTAATGCATCGAAACCTCTTATCTGAACGCTGCCGCAGTGTCGGAGCTTTAAACCACTAGCTTTGCGATTGAAAATTGGAAGCTCTAGTCACTATCCCATTGGTGCCTTAGACCGGAACGTTGCCGCAGTGTCAGCGTCTCAAATCACTAGCGTTACGACGATTTCTTCATCGGCGATCGGAAGCTCTTTCCTCTAACCCGTCGGCACCCCAGGCCTGATTGTTGCCGCAGTGTCGGCGTCTCAAATTACTAGCGTCACGACGGTTTCTTCATCGACCATCGGAAGCTCTGTCCTCTAGCCCGTCGGAACTTCTTATCTGAATGTTGTAATGTCGACGCTTTAAACCACTACTTGTCGGCAATCAGAACATATCACCACTAATGCATCGAAACTTTAGACCGGAACGCTGCCGCAGTGTCGGAGCTTTAAACCACTAGCTTCGCGATCGGCGATCGGAAGCTCAAGCCACTAACCATCGAAATTTTAAATCTGAGCGCTGCCACAGTGTCGACAATTTAAACCACTAACTTCCAAGCATCGGCGATCGGAAAGACTAACCACTAATCTGTCGGCGATCGAACGCTCTAGACACTAAAACTCTTTGTCGACGATCGAAAATCCAAAACGCTAACCATCCAAACCTCAAACAACTAGCTTCACGATCGAAACTTCAAGCCACAAAATGATCGAGACTTCAAAATACTAGATTCTCCGTAGTGGCGGTGCCATAGCGAACTGAAACTCCGAAACGTCGGCGTAATGGAGGACTACACCTCCGATCGTTGTTTAAAAAATGTTCCGATGGCAGTCAAGAATTTAGCAGTACATTTAACCGCCGAAAGGGTTTTCCACCTGTTATTTATCTTCTAACTTTCGGTGGCTAATGAAATGTTTTGATCCTCACCCAAGCCACCGACTATACCTTGTGAAATTTTCATCCAAATCAAAAACAGAGACTTTCAAACTGTCAGTGATATTCGTATCCCTCATTGCGTGAATTAAATTCTTCATTCTATCGAAATAAATTATTTTGGGAGATAACATCTGGCTCCTACTTGGGGATGGGAACCTCCCAGTGAGGTCCCAAGAACCCTAGACCAAAATGCCTTCCCCTAAAAGCAACTAAGTAACTTAACACTATCATTTATTGTTCCATTGGGCATGGGGTTTATTTTGAAAGCAAAACAACCTACTATCTACTAATTTACAATCATAAGGCCTCAGAGCCTCAAATAAAATAGAGCTTCAAGAACCGCCCATTTACTGGGCCATCAAATACCTCTTCACCTTCCAGACTCTGCAATTTGAAGGTGTTATTCTTATGTACCTGGGCTATCACAAAAGGGCCAATCCACAAAGACTCGAATTTTCCATGTTTCCCCTTGTCCTGTCTAACACCATCCCACTTGAGGACCCAATCTCCAACCTGGAAGTTGTCTGTCTTTGCTCTTTTGTCAAACATGCCCTTTATCCTTTGTTGATGAGCCTCTGATTTTCCTACAACTTGCTCCCTGATCTGCTGTAACTCCACCAAATCCATCATCCTTCTCATCATATCATTTGGTTCATCTTCCTCTTCCTAAAAGAACTTTGCCACTGGAAGCATGAGCTGGATAGGAAAGATGGCCTCATTGCCATTAACTAGCTTCAATGGAGAAGTCCCTATGGATCTTTTGTCTGTTACCCTATCAGCCCATAAAGCAAACTTAAGTTTTGAATCCCAGCTTTTATGATTTGTCTCTAGTAGTTTCCTGATGATTCTGACTAAGCTTTTGTTGGATGACTCAGCCAGGCCATTGCCTTGTGGGTAATAAGATGTGGAGTGCACCAGTTGAATACCCATTGATTCACACATTTTAACTAATGCCCCAGCCTTAAAAGTCGGTGCATTATCAGTCACTAACCTTACTGGGCAACCAAACCTGCTGAAGATGTTCTCATATAAAAATCTCATGATGACTTGATGAGTCGCATTTCTGGTGGGTACTGCTTCTATCCATTTGGTAAAGTAGTCAGTGGCTACTAAGATCCATTTATGTTGTCCACTGGAAGATGGATTTATTTCACCTATGAAATCCAGACCCCATTGTTGGAAAGGCCCATTCACTGTGACAGGCCTAAGGGGCAAGGATTTGAGCTGTTGCTTCCCTATAAATCTTTGACATTGGTCACAGGCCCTTACAAAAGTGCATACATCAGCAAAGAGGGCTGGCCAATAGTATCCTGCTCTTAAGATCTTGTGGGCTGTGGTTTTCCAGTAGTGGTGACCTCTACATGTACTGGAATGAAAGTGATGCATGACCTGCTCTGCTTCCTCTTTATCTAGACACCTTAACAAAATTCCAGACTGATCCCTCCAGTACAGCAGTTTGTCAATTATGCAAAACTTAACAGATTTCAACTTAAGAGCTCGTGCTTGGTTAGGAGTGAGATCAGGAGAAACTTCTAATTTTTGCAAAAATTGAATGATACCTGAGTAACACTCACATGAAGATATGTTCTCATCTACTGATGGACTGTTATTCTGATCTTGATTTACTTTTGTTTCTACTGCTACCACAGTCTGCACCCTTGCTAATTTGACACATGTGAAATTTATTCCCATTAGTTCACAGTTTTCTCTGGCCATGAGTTTGGCCAAACCTAATCCCTTTACCAGCTTGGTGGGTTTCACCTCTACATCAAACTCAATGAGTTTGGCAATCCACTTGGCTCTCTTCCCATCAATGTCAAGCAGCTGAAGGGACATATGCAATGACCTTTGCATGGAGAATGTAGATTCTGAAAGTCTTCAAAGATTTTATGAGCATAAGCCTGCTTCTCAATTGGGTCATACTTAAGCTCAGCATCTCTCAGGGTTCTGCTGAAGAAAGCAATTGGATGATCAAGACCTTCATCATTCTTTTATAATAGTACAGCTGCCACTGTGTCATAAGATGCAAAAGAGAAAATGTAAAAACCCTTGGTGTAGTCGAGACTAACCAGGGTTGGGGCCCCCATTATGGCTTTCTTAATGTCTTCAAAAGAGTTTCTTGCCTGGTCAGTCCATTTTATTTCTACATCCCTTTTTAGCATGACTGTTATATGCTTTACCAGCTCGAAGAAATTAGGAATGAATCTCCTGACAAAGTTTATCTTGCCTAAAAAGGACTGAATGTCTCTTTCTGACCTTGGTATTGACAGCTGCTGAATTGCTTCCACCCTTACCGGATCGATCTTTACACCTTCAGCTGAAACTATGTGGCCTAGGAGCTTTCCTTCCTTGAGTGCAAACTGGGACTTCTTGGGGTTCAGTGATATTCCATACCTTCTGCACTTCAGAAATACCTTCCTTAAATGCTGCAAGTGGTCATGATGGCTGTGAGAGTAAACTGTTAAGTCATCCAAATATATCAACACAAATTTATCTTTTAGCCCTACAAAAGCTAGGTACATGGCTCTCTGAAAAGTAGCCCCAGCATTCATTAGCCCAAATGGCATTTTAGCATACATGAAGGTGCCCCATGGGGTGGTAAAGGCAGTCTTCTCTTGGTCATCAGGGTGCACAGCAACTTGGTTGTATCCAGAGAAGCCATCAAGGAAGGACATAACTCTAGCCCCCGAGACTTTCTGCAATAGGTGTTCCATCTTGGGCAGTGGATAGTTGTCCTTCTTGGAACACTTGTTCAGGTTTCTAAAATCCACACACAACCTGATTTCTCCATTTTCTTTCTTACCACTACCAGGTTTGCAATCCACTTGGAATATCTGAGGGGAATTATGATCTTGGCTTTAAGGAGCTTGTGGATCTCTTTTTCAATCACTAGTAATAGGAGAGGGTTGATGGGTCTTAGCTTCTGTTTGAAAGGAATGGTGTCCTTCTCCAAAGGAATTCTGTGCTGGATGATATTGGTGTCATAAGTTTTTAGGTCACTATACTCCCAGGCAAAAACATCAGCAAACTCTTTTATCAAGCTGCAAAATTTAGACTTCTGATCAGCATTCAACCCCGTGGAAAGATTTATCAGTTTAGGACGGCTTTGGCTGCCTATGTTTTGCTCTTGGATAGCAGGGTCTACCTCCTTTTTGGCAGGCTTGAGGGGAATGTCATTGTGACCAAATAGTTTTTCCAATGGTACTAGGCCTCGGGGTATGTAGTTGCTGGGCAATTGGGCAATATTCTGCTCAGTCACTTTATCTTTTAACTTGAGTTGTTTGGATTCCTCCATGTTAAGGTTTTTCTGGTCTATGTGTATGTCAGAGAATTCATCCACTAACTGAAGGAATTTACCAAGCTCCTCATCATTCTCAAACACCCTCCAAAATTTTACATTGTCTGGCAGAGAGGATCTGTACTTGACTTGAACATCCTAGCTGATCTTAGGGGGTAAAGGAGGAACAAACAGACTTGCAGAGACGGCTAGGGAATCAGCCAGGTGATTCAAAGCCCTAGGAATATATGACAGTTCAAAAAACATAAAGGAGTCTCTGAGTTTCCATACCTCATCCCTGTCAGCCTTCAATCTAATATTTTTTGTCTAAAAAGTGTTGTTGACCTGCTGTATGATGAGGTCTGCTTCTCCAAAAATCTTCATGCACATGATCCCCATTTCCTTGGCAGCTTTAACTCCTAGCAGCAAGGCTTCATATTCTGCTACGTTGTTAGTGGTTTTGAAGTCAAGCTTATAAGACAGGTGAATGTTTTCCTTAGATGGGGAGATCAATACTACACCCACGCCTGCTGAGCTTTGAGCGCTAGCCCCATCAAAATACATGGTCCAAACTGTTGTTGTTACTTCTTCGGGCTACTGACGGGTGGACTTAGTGAGTTGAACTGATGTCTGCTGATTATCATCTATTTGCAAAATGCAAGACCCAAGATCAGTGTCCACTGCGTAGATGGGATGATTCACCAAGTGGCTCTCCTTGCTTATAATGTATGCTAGCTGATTTTCCCTGTACAGCCTCTTAGTCTCCCCTCCAAACATGGGAATGCTGGCATATTTGAGATCCATCTGAAGGGTGCCGCCTAGTCTTTTGCTCCATGACCGAGACAGCAAGACGCCGAATTTTGGAGGAATATCGACCACTACAATGTCCATCATTACGCTTTTCGAAGGTAGTTGCGTTAAGTTTACAGCAAGATCTTTGATGAGGGCCAAGCACTTGACCTTCCTAGAGTCAAAGGAGAATAAATCATGGTAGGGCTTGGCGATGTTGAGGCCAATCTCATCCATCACAGCATTTGGCATTAGGTTATGAGAGGCTCCTGAATCCAGCAAACAGTTATGGAGGATTTTGTCATGGATGTTCAAGGATATATAGAATGGTGGGCAGGAGTCCTTTAGGTCTTCGATCATGGGGCCCAGGGTTACAACAGGCTTGTCGTCTTGTAGGTTCACAAAGTCAGTGTCAATGTGCACCTTGGGCTGAAGGGAATTCAGAATGGAGGTTTTGAATGCATCATTCTTCATTAGCTCAATTAAAGGGAAAGGGATTTTCAATTTTTGAATTTCAGACTCGAGGTTGAAGGAATAATGCAGCCTATCTAGAAACCTTACCTCATGAGCTGTAGGTTTGAGTTGGACTTGATCAGGTGTGGCTGAAGGTGCTGATTTATGCAATGCTTTGGATAGGACAGCCACTTTCTTTGGTAAAACAGCAACCTTTCTAGCTGGTGCAGCAGGCTGCTTGACAGGTACAACATTCTTCTTGAGGGGAGCAACCAGCCTAGACCTCAGTTTGTAACCTCCCTAACCATCAGCCTGATAGACAGCCTCTTCAGTGATCTACTCATCAATCAGGGCTTCCTCATATTCTGCCTGTGTCAGAAAAGAATAGTCCACCTCATCCTCCATGCAGTGGATATTGTCTTCAGCTTCTCCTTCTTATTCAATGAATTCTGGCTCTTCTTCTAATACAGCATTTTGAAATGGAGCTCTTATCCTCTGATCTTCCCCTTGATTTCTCTCCCTTCTGAGAATCTAAACTGGGGGGTTTCCTCTTCTATAAGGAACAAAATTTGGGTTTCGAGGAGCAAAGTCGCTTGCCCCTTTACCCCTCACTGGTAGATGTCCTTGGTCCTTCAACTTAGACATTTCAGCAATTAGGTTATCTAAAAGTTTGGTCATTTTGTCAATCTTGCTCTCTGATGCCGAAGCCCCACTAGAGTCTGTTGGTTGTTTCTTCCTATCTATCTTCCCTTTGACCTTCTGAGATGCCAAAATGTTTGACTCTACCTCTAGGGCAGCATCCTGCATGAGTGGTAAGGAGGCAGACCTCCTTTCTCTGAGAAGTAGGAAGAAATCAAAGTCAAAGGCATTTGCATAAGTTATCCTAGCTGAGGTATCGGTGGGCTTCATCTCAATGGGGATCTTGCTGTACATGTTGAATCTCTTGGTAAAGTTGGAGACAAACTCCCCATTTTCTCTTTTCAGGTCGCTAAATTCTGTGATACAGTAGAGGTGGTCCCTCCTCTCTCCCCAATGCTTTAGGAAAATGTCATCTAGGGCCTCTATGCTTGTCGCTGACCCAGCAGGCAGTTCCTTAAACCACTTTTTAGCCTAACCATCTAGGCTTTGCACAAAAACCCTGGTCCATACATCTTCTTGTTCTATGTTAATATTTTCAACATAGCTGTAAAAAGCCTCTAGATATTCTTCAGCAGTAAAATCCCCTTCCCCTGTAAACTTAGGCATATACTTGAGATAATCCCTAGTAGGCATGGCTGCGAGAGGATTTGGCAAAATTAAGGGCGCATACCTAGCTACCAGGATCCTTTCCATCTTGGTCAACTGAAGGAGCAGCCATATTGGAAATGGGTATGGACAGGGTTGTGGAAGGCAGCATTGATGAAGATACTTGTTGAGAAGGCGGTGGTATACTTATCCTAGTGGAGTCACCAGGGATTGGATCTTCACAAGCAGCAGTGCTTGAAGATGCCCAACCCCTAGATTTTTCTGATGTATCTAAATATTCCTGGGAATTAGGAGTTTCAGCAGAAGAAATAATAACAGAAAGATTTCTTGAAATACCTGATGTAGCTTTTTCTGCAGCCGTGCTGGTCTGTCTTAGTAAAGCCCTAACTTTCCTCAAAATTTCTTCTGGATCTGAAACAGGTGTTGCTGGTAACCCCTTTGGGTTTGCTCTAGTACTTAGTCTTCTTGAAGCCACCTTATATCAATGGAGTTGCCAGATAGATGATTACAACCATAATAATGTCCAAGCTTTGTCTATCATCAAAGCATGGATCTATGTCGTCTCCCAGGGAAGCTGAGCTTCAATCTCCTCTCCCTGGCAACGGCGCCAAGTTGTTATCACTCCAGGAAACTCATCTAGGTTGTAGCTCGAGGATGCCTGGTAACTTACAATGTTTTTAGGTTTTTCTGGTATGGATCAAGTCAGTTGACCTATATAACCTTTCCACTCTCAAGGCATGCATAAAACTCACTCGTTTACAAGGCTTTTAGTTGCAATTGCTCAGAAGTTCGACAATAAGGTGCAGGGATGGAGAACTCACCAGGCTGGTAGACTTACATACAAAACACATGCATATAAATGGCTAAATCCTGATGAGGATGGTATTTATAAATCAAATAGCACTAATAAACCAATAGGATGACAACTATCAGCGTTTTAATCAATCTGAAAATGACCTAAATACACATTCAGGCATAAATACAGTAAAGAAAGAGATGATGGCTGAACAAAACACAACAAAAGAGCTTATATCATGAATAAGTAAAATGAGAAGCTTGAAAGCATTATCGGCTCATAGATCCCCGAAGTTGAATGTTTATTATAAAATCGATCATGGGCTTTATAGCCTTCTACAAAAAATTACAGATCTTGAAACTTTGATCTGTTTTCACAAAAAATACTCAGAAGTGATAGTTTTTTCATACTAGGGTTTAAAACCCTAGCTAACTATTTGTCTATCTATTTTGAAGATCTAGTTCACTGAGCGAATACTAAATAACTGTAGTAGTCGCTGATAATCACCATTGCTGGTTCAGTGTAAAATTGCCGCCAAAAGCCAGTGTTTCAGCGATTAACTGACGTGACCTTTCTTGTTTAATCTGCCGAAATTTTCTACCTTGTCGCCGATCGGAAGCTCTGACCTCTAACCCGTCGGCACCCCAAGCCTCAATGTTGCCGCAGTGTCGGCGCCTCAAATGACTAATGTCGCGACAATTTATGCATCGGCGATCGGAAGTTCTGTCCTTTAGCCCATCGCCACCCCAAGCCTAAACATATAGGCGCTTTCCATCACCAGCTTGTTGGCGATCGAAAGCTGTAATAACTAATGCATCGGAACCTCTTATCTGAACGCTACCGCAGTGACGAAGCTTTAAGCCACTAGCTTCGCGATCAGAAATCGGAAGCTCTAGTCACTATCCCATCAGCACCTTAGACCGAAACGTTGCCGCAGTGTCGGCGTCTCAAATCACTAGCGTCGCAACGGTTTCTTCATCGGCGATCGAAAGCTCTTTCCTCTAACCAGTCGGCACCCCAGGCCTGATTGTTGCCGCAGTGTCGGCGTCTCAAATTACTGGCGTCGCGACGGTTTCTTCATCGGCCATCGGACGCTCTGTCCTCTAGCCTGTCGGAACTTCTTATTTGAATGTTGTAATGTCAGCGCTTTAAACTTGTCGGCGATCGGAACCTATCACCACTAATGCATCGAAACTTTAGACCAGAACGTTGCCGCAGTGTCGGAGCTTTAAACCACTAGCTTCGCGATCGGCGATCGGAAGCTCAAGCCACTAACCATCGAAATTTTAAATCTGAGCGCTGTCGCAGTGTCAGCAATTTAAACCACTAACTTCCAAGCATCGGCGATCGGAAAGACTAACCACTAATCTGTCGGTGATCGGACGCTCTAGCCACTAAAACTCTTTGTCGGCGATAGGAAATCCAAAACGCTAACCATCGGAACCTCAAACCACTAGCTTCACGATCGAAACTTCAAGCCACAAAATGATCAAGACTTCAAAATACTAGATTCTCCGTAGTGGCGGCGTCGTAGCGGACTGAAACTCCGAAACGTCGGCGTAATAGAGGACTACACCTCTGATCGCTATTTAAAAAATGTTCCGATGGCAGTCAAGAATTTAGCAGTACGTTCAACCGCCAAAAGGGTTTTCCACCTGTTATTTATCTTCCAACTTTCGGTGGCTAATGAGATGTTCTGATCCTCGCCCAAGCCACCGACTGTACCTTGTGAAATTTTCAGCGAAATCAAAAACAGAGGCTTTCAAACTGTTAGTGATATTCGTATCCCTCATTGCGTGAATTAAATTCTTCATTTTATCGAAATAAATTATTTTGGGAGATAACATTATTACTCGAGCACCGGAATTGGCAAGTCCTGATTACTCCAAACCTTTTTAGATATTTTCTTTTGCTTCAGCTGACACTATTGCAGGAGTTCTCCTACAAAAGAATGATAAGAATGAAGAACAACCTATTGCATTCATGAGTAAAGCCCTAAGCAATACAGAAATGAAGTATCACGACATGGAAATCATGCATATGCATTAGTGATGTCATTGAAGCACTTCAAGGTGTACGTCGGTTATTCAAAGATAATGGCATATGTCCCGCACCCAGCAATCAAAGAAATACTGAAGCAACAGGATGGTTTGGATGCTAGAGCCAAATGGATTACGAAGATTCAAGAACATGACTTGGAGATTCAACCCACCAAGTTAGTCAAAGGAAGAGGTTTGGCTCAGTTGTTAACATGAGGAAATGAAGAAGCTCTCGGCTTAAAAGAAGATGCACCTCCTATGATCTCAATAGTTATGGAAAGAATATCTCAGTGTGACTGGTATAAAGACATTGTGTATTATTTGATGAATCTCCCCTGCCCAGCTCACTTGCTAGATCACAAGAAAAGGGCCCTAAAGTTAAAAGCCTCCAAGTACTTCCTTGTGGATTTAGTCATAGAGTCAGTTCAAGGACTAGGATGGAAAAATCCAGATGGTATTATTCGTACCTGTGTGGAACCAGCCAGAGCAAAAGAACTAATGAAGGAATTTCACCAAGGACTCTGTGAGAGTCGTCATGCAGCTTCTACTACAACCCATAAGATTTTGAGATCAGGATATTATTGGCCGAGTATTTTTTAGGATGTGAACAGGTATGTGCGAAGTTGTCAACCTTCCCTGCTCTTCACAGGAAGACAGAAGCTTGTAGCTTTGCCACTTCAGCCAGTTATCATTGAAGCACCATTTCAGTAATGGGGTCTTGACTTTATCGGTGATTTTAAACAGAATTCAAGCAATGAACATAAATGGATACTAACAACTACAAATAACTTCACCAAGTGGGTTGAAGCTATCCCAACAAAGCAGGGTACAGCAAAAGTATTAATAGACTTCTTGGAAGACAAAATTATTACTCGGTTTGGAACTTCGGCTAAGATTATAACAAATAATGCAAAGGCTTTCGGTGGGGGTGAGTTATCTACTTTTTGTTTTGACTATGGTATTATATTATCACATTCTTCAAATTATTACCCCAGGGAAATGGTCTCGCTGAGTCGAGTAATAAGAATATGACCGGTATGATTAAGAAGACCGTCGGTGACAACAAAAGAGGTTGGGATAGAAAGTTGAATTATGTAGTATGGGAGGACAGAATCACTACAAAAGAATCAACTAGAGAAAAGCCTGTTTAAATTGCTATATGGTTTGGACATTACCTTTCCAATCAATTTGAAGTTATCAGTATATAAGATCCTCCAGCAGAATGTTGACGATCCAAATATATACCACAGGAGAATCAGTAGCTTTATAGAAATTGATGAGAACCGAAGAAAGACCTTTGATCACCTGACAGAACATCAAGACAAAGTTAAAGGTAAATTCAAAAAGAAAGCTCGCCAGCGCAACCTTCAGATAAGTGATCTTGTTTCCTGTGGAACAAAAGAAAGGAAGACCCAGATAAGCATGGTAAGTTTGTCAGTCTTTGGTTAGGTCCATATTAGATTATTGATATTGCAGGTCCAAATGCTTTCTGCTTGAGTCACTTGGATGGTGAGAAGATTCCTCTACCTGTTAATGGAAAGGCATTGAAGAGGTACTTCTCAGTTGATATTCGACATTCATTATCATTGTGTTAGTTAGTTAGTTTGTTTGTTAGTCAATTTTGTTAGTTAGTTAGTCTTCACATGTTTGTTCTTAGTTTGTTTCCTTTTATTTTTCAATGGACAAGGCAGAACGAAAGTGTCTGCCTCATGATGCTTTTAACCCCGTTGGATATTTGATGTGTGTAGGTCTACGAGTACCAGAAGGTCCACAGGTTCTCAAGCATTCTCGGGAAGAGCACTCATCCTGCAGTTGGAGCCAGTCTTATGCTGCACCTGTACCCAACGCACCTTCAAATGTACCCCAGGGAGAGAAAGGCCATTTTTCTGACTAGGAGGGGTGTTATTCAGCAGTGGTGGTCATTGTCAGTCCCTTTGGTCCTTCTTTTAGGAGTATTATCACTTAATGGCACTACTAATTGCCCTTTGATGGGGTTTTTAACCCTGAGGTTGGTGTCTGGGGCTCCTGGGGGTTGATAGCAGGGTCACATGACCCCACACATGTTCCCTTGCACCAGGTGATCTTTCTTTCAGATATGAGGCCTTAGTCTCTCCTCATAGTCACCTCATACACCCTCCTGGCCACTCTACAGTCTGGCACCCTTAGTCTCTCCTTGGGCTATTTTCCATGATGACGTCAACCTTCATGCTAAATTGTCTTGCTTGTTTTGGGAGGGCATTGAGGGATTTTCTACATTTTCGAGGTTAAATGGGGCATGATGCCCTCCCTCTAGCTCACTGACGCCTTTTGTTCAGAGTCATTTGCTTATTTTTAGTCATTTTAGTCACTTTTGGGTAAACTGTGGAGAAAAAGACCCCCGTTACCCATAGACTAGATTATTTTATATTATTGTTGTTATAGTTTTAAGTTGACATTTTATAATTTCAAATTTACATTATAAAGGCATGTCGGCCTAGATATTTTTGTAAAGTGAGTGTGAGAGGCTATAAATAAACCTCTCCTCATTTAATTTGAACACAATACAAGTGGGATCAAACATTATGTTACTCTTCTATCCAACTAGGGCTCTTGGGAAGTATGCACCCCTCTTGAGGAAAATGATTTCTAGGTTTGAAGGGCAATCTCTTGAAGTTTCTTTGGTTCTATGCTCTTGCTAATGGTGATGCATTGATTTGTTCGCTAAACACTTGCACAAGGAGGTATCTAGGTCTTTTCTTGATTTCTCTTTGTTAAATGTTGATGAATGATATGCATGTTCATGGATTGAATGGTAGCCATTAGAGCTACATTTTGTCTTGACTAGGCCATTTTTTAGCCTTTAGTCACCTTGGCTCATAGAAGTGCGTCCTTTGTAGGAGTCCTTCTAGGATTAGAGCCTTAGCTATTTAGTTATTGTTGTCAAACCTAAGACAAGCTTCTCAAAGGAAGGTTGATCACATCCTTAGACATCCTAGGGTTAGGGTAAAACCTAAAAACCTTGTCTTAAAACCCTCTCATCCTTAAAAATCTTGCATTTGCATGTTAGATTAGGTTAGTTAGGTCTGTATTTTTGTTTGAAAACCCTAAAAATCCAAAAATTGCCCTAGCAGCCTCTCTTTCCTTCCTTTTCTTACCTTCGCCTTGTTAGGATTATTAATCCTCCCTTATTCATACTTTCTATTAGATTAATTAGCCTAATTTAGGAACCTAAATTAATTAAATGGGTCCACATGGCCCAATAGGGCCACATGTACCAGTCACTGAAGTGTGGGGGACAATGCTAGAGGTTAACTGCCACTTACTGCATGTGCATGCATCAGTGGGGGCGCCTCCTAGACCAATCCCTACATTTTAGGAGCCACTGGGAGTCCCAGCACCAACCTACTTCAGTTAGTTGGTGTTAGCACTAGTTAGCCTTAGTTAGCCCTCGGTTACAATCAGTTACTTCGCAGTCAGTTAGGCTAGCGCTACTAATGCATGGTTGCATGGGCAGGAGCGCTTTTCCTACCTACCTCACTCTCACTTGCACTAAGTTAACTAGTTGTTACTACATGTTGGAGTTATTGGTCATCGAGGAGTTGTCTATTTGGACTCTGATGATTGGGAGACCTTGAGTTAGAAATTCAGTTAGATACAGTCTTATCCACTTGGAGGATTTGAATTCTACCTATTTGTAATCTATTGTACACCAGATATTATAATGATGAATATACTGTAAATTCTTGAGCAATACTTGTCCATTTCCTGTGTGGTTTGTCTTGTTGGATTTGTATTTTCGTTCTCCATTCAATTGCTGCAACATAATCAAAAATCTCTACCTGAAGATCTAAATGGAATTCAAATTCTAACATGGTATCAGAGCCTTTTCAGGCAGGATTCATCATTGTTTCTCCTCATCGAACATCAGAAGCAGCTGGGTTTCCACAGAAGTCCCCTATGAAAATTTGCTAGCTCTGGATTCATTTAGAGCAGCGGAGAGGGCGTGACTAACCCTGAAAACATGTTCATGTCTAGAGGAAAAGCATGATTCTAACAATACTTATGTTTAAGTGTTATTTGCAGTGAAATTGACATGTGCTACGTAGCTTGAAAGAAGTATTTGCAGTCTCCCTGCCGGAGCAATTATGAGTTCTCAAACTCCTGAGCCACGGATCCTCACAACTTCCAATTACCTTGATTGGAGGATTGATATGCAGTTGGCCTTGCGCAAGCATGGCTACCACAGGATTATACATGGATGAGAGGCTGAACCTCATCAACCAGTAGAGCAGAAAAAGTTCCTAAACCATTGTGATGACGCATTCGGGTACTTATGTACTTATATTTCCAGAGATCTCCTCTTTCATCTAAAAGAATTGAGGACTCCCATAATGAGTTGGTATCTTTACATCCCAACAGTTTCGATACTATTGAGCAATTCTTCTCCAAATTCAAGTCTCTAGTGCTACAATGCAGACAGTGTGGGATAGAGCGGAAGGATGAGTAGAATGTCTTTCAATACTCAGCAAACTAGGTCCTGATTACTCTGTCTATGTCTCTATGTTTCATTCCAAGCGGGAAAGCTTTCCTGATTGGAAACTTCCTTCTTTAGATTCATTCTCTGAGTCCTTAATCAAAGAACAAGACAAATTGATTCGAATGATACTCATCCAGACTTCCAAAGATCAAGCTCTTTTGATTACTGACTCTTCCAAAGCGCAAGCAAAGGGGAAATCAAAGAAGAAGGAGCCAAAGGCAGCTAATTCGAAGCCTAAACAAAATCAGCAAGCTTCCAAAAGGGCCTCCGTCTCTAAGAAGAAGAAATTTGGGAAAACATTGTGTCCCTACTGTGAAAAAGGGTATCACCTTGAAGATCATTGTATGAGAAAGGAACTTGATGAAATGTCTGCTCTTCTCAAGCAGCATAACATTCAAAGAGCAAAACAGTCTGATAATGGACATGAAAGATGTCATGCTTTAAAAGCAGGACTACCTCGGTCTACAGCCTATTTGATTGATTCTGGAGCCTCCAACCACATGATTGCCTCCAAGGATCTCTTCTCCTCTCTCGGTGTCAAAGAAGGGCCCACTGTTCAAATGGGAGATGATTCCCAAATCCCAGCAGTAGGGAAGGGCACCATCAAAGCGAAGCCTGGTGTGTTCAGAGATGTCCTATATGTGCCCTCACTTGCAGCTAACCTGTTATCTGTTTATCAGATGACCCATACTGGCTTTCCAAAGCAAGTATTGTTTGGACCTGACTCAGTAGAGATCACCAATATCTCAACTGGGGAGATTGTAGCGAAAGGGATTGTTGATCATGCCTCCAAGACATACTACTTCTCTCACTTCATGCCATTCTCAGTTCCAACATCATCACAGCTTCCATTCGAAGCTGATGAAGGTATAAACATTCCTTCACTTCCTATTGCAGTTTCAGTTTTAAATCCTGACATTTCTGATTTAGATTCAGAAGAGGAGTCATCCTAGTTTAATCCATACATTGAGCTTACAACTCAAAGGGATCTAGATCCAAATCCAACATCTACCTCATTCCAGCAGCCTAAATGGGCCAAGCAGCTGGAGATGGTGCTGGTGATCCAAATGACAAAAGAAGAACGAGGTCCCAATATCAGAAGGAGAGTGCATCACTGTCTCACACAGATCCTCTTCTTGTTGAGAGGTGTTTCATGATGCTTGGGTTAGATCCTCAATCCTTCAGGGAGGCTTTCCATGATCCTAGATGGCAGGCAGCCATGGATGAGGAGTTTGATTCACTACATGACAACCAGCCCTGGGAACTTGTCCCCTTACCTCCGAGAAGGAAGTTGGTACAATGCAAATGGATCTACAAAACCAAAATAGTTGTTGATGGGACCACAACCGAGTACAAGGCTCGGTTGGTGGCAAAAGAGTATTCTCAAGTCCAAGGCTTGGACTACAATGAGACATTCGCTCCAGTAGCTAGAATGGACTCCATCAGGCTGGTATTGGCCATCGCTGCTTCCGAGAGATGGGAAGTACACCACATGGATGTGAAGAGTGCCTTCCTCCATAGAGATTTGGAGGAGGAGATCTATATGAAACAACCTGAGGGGTTTATTGATGATCCTTCCTTAGTCTGCAGACTGAGGAAATCACTATATGGACTCAAACAAGCCCCAAGGGCATGGTACTCCAAGATGGATGCTTTCCTCATCTCTCAGAATTTTGAAAGGTGCAAATCTGATTGCAATGTCTACATGAAGAAGGAGGGGTTCTTGCTTCTAGTTGTATTATAAGTGGATGACTTGCTCATTACTAACAGCTCTACTGCTGGATTGAGCACCATCAAGTCTGCTCTTAATAAAGCATTTGCTATGACTGACTTAGGACTGTTAAGACATTTCATTGGTCTCGAAGTAAGTCAAAAGACTTCGCGAATCATGACCTCACCGTCCAAGTGTTCATCAGACATGCTTAAGAGGTTCCACATTGAGGATTGCAAGGCAGCCTCCTGCCCTTTCTTATCAGGCATCAGGCTTGAAGAAGGTGGTTCCACACCTTCGGTAGACAGCTCATTGGAAGCCTTATGTATCTCACTCATTTGAGACCAGACATATCCTATGCTGTGAGTGTTGCTACCAGATATATGCAGGAACCACATGAGCTGCACTGGAAGGAAGCAAAGAGGATCTTGCACTATGTGCAGGGTACTATTGATTATGGGATCCACTGTGCTGCTGGAGCACAGCTGGATCTCACAGGCTTTACAGACTCAGACTGGGCAGGAGATGGAAATGATAGGAAATCCACCTCGGTTTTGTATTCATGATTGGATATGGACCAATTTGTTGATCCAACAAGAAGCAAGCAACCCTTGCACTTTCTTTAGCAAAAGCAAAGTATCAGGGAGCTGTGAATGCAGCTATTCAGGAAGTTTGGCTACATGGCAGCTTGACAGAGTTCGAGATTCGGACTTCCCATACAATAGATCTTTATTGTGGCAACCAGAGTACAATCAAGATCTCCAGTGATCCTGTTCAAAAGCAGAGGACAAAGCACATAGAAGTTCACATGCACTACATTCGAGAACTGGTGCATAACAAAACCATCACACTGCACTACTGTCCGACAGAGGATCAGATTGCAGATATTTTTACCAAGTCTTTTACTGAAAAGAGATTTGCCTTTCTCGGGTCTCTTTTGGGCATTAAGGCTTGATTCTCAGTTCCTATCTTGAGGGGGGTTTTCCTACCTCATTTGTATTATATCTCTTAGATTGTATATTGGGTGACCTATGGTCTCGTTACCAGGGCCCACAAGTTGTCCAAGTTAGGATTCAAGGGGGGTGTTAGGATTATTAATCCTCCCTTGTTCATACTTTCTATTAGATTAATTAGCCTAACTTAGGAACCTAAATTAATTTAATGGGTCCATTAGTGCAATTGGGTCCACATGGCCCAATGGGGCCACATGTACCAGTCATTGAAGTGTGGGGGGCAATGCTAGAGGTTAACTGCCACTTACTGCACGTGCTTGCATCAATGGGGGCGCCTCCTAGACCAATCCCTACATTTTAGGAGCCACTGGGAGTCCCAACACCAACCTACTTCAGTTAGTTGGTGTTAGCACTAGTTAGCCTTAGTTAGCCCTCAGTTACAATCAGTTACTTCACAGTCAGTTAGGCTAGCGCTACTAATGCATGGTTGCATGGGGAGGAGCGCTTTTCCTACCTAACTCACTCTCAGTTGCACTGAGTTAACTAGTTGTTACTGCATGTTGAAGTTATTGGTCACCGAGGAGTTGTCTATTTGGACTCCGACATTGAATGGGAGACCTTGAGTTAGAGATTCAATTAGATACAGTCTTATCCACTTGGAGGATTCGAATTCATTACTCATGCATTCGAATTCTACCTATTTGTAATCTATTGTACACCGGATATTATAATGATGAATATACTATAAATTCCTGAGCAACACTTGTCCATTTCCTGTGTGGTTTGTCTTGTTGGATTTGTATTTTCATTCTCCATTCAATTGCTGCAACCTAAGTTGCAGGAAACTCGGGACTGGCACCCGTTTCACCCTCAGAAACTCGTGGAAACTCGGAAACGCGTATGGTACTTGACGAAAACTCGTTTCCGTCTGTACGAAACGGGTTTCCTGTACGAGAAACTCGTCCGTACAGACGGAAACACGTTTCCATCGCGTTTCCTCTCATGTACGAGGCGTTTCCCATGGGCAATGTTGCTTGCAGTTAAATGTAATTAATAATTTACGGTTTATGTTTTATAATAATTTTGTCCTTGCTCATATATATATATAATAATTTTAATAATTTTGTCCTTGCTCATATATATATATATATATATATATATATATATATATATCGCGTTTCCCTGTTTCCAAAATTTGGGGGGGTTGTGTTTCCAACGTTTCCACGTTTCCCCGTTTCATCCCCATTTCTGCAACTTAGGCTGCAACATAATCAGAACTCTCTGCCTGAAGATCTAAATGGCATTCAAATTCTAACGCGCCCTACCTCTCTTCTTCCTCGCCCCCCTTTCCTCCTTTTCCTCCAAACCTCAGCCTCATCCCTTACATCCTCTAACAGACCTGGCAGCCTTGCTACACCCCTCAGCCTCCTCCTTTTAGGCCCTTAACAGCCTCGTCCTTCCCTTTCAGCCCACAGCCTCACCTTTTGGGCCTCCATAACCCTCGCCCTATCAAATTGGAGACTCAGTCCTTCCTTTTGGACCTGTTCAAGGCCGCCGCAGCACATAAAAGAGTCCTTTTGGACCTGTTCAAGGCCGCCACAGCACATAAAAGAGTCCTTTTGTGGACTATAACAGCCTCTAGGGCTGCCTCATACAGTCCACTTCAGGGCTGCCAAATTGTGACAGCAGATAAGCTCCTCTACAGTCCTATAACCCTGCATATAAACACTAGAAAACAAGCATTAGAGAGGGTTAGTGGTTAGCATGTTAATGGTTTATGAACAAAGGTCTGAAAGTAACATTGCTTGCTGCTGATATACTTGGTTGGAATTCACTGTTGCAGACTGTCCCTTATTTGCCATCCTATGTCTAAACCTGCATACACAGTATAAACATTGTTAGTTAGAGGTAAAACAAGTCATATATAACACATGTACTGCTGTTAGAACTTTTTTGCAAACACATGTTATATTTTAGGCATAAACTGCCTTATTGCTAAAGGAAATGGAATGTGACGAATATACACTTGTGGATGGTTTTGGATAACACATACTGCTGAATACATACATTTGTCATTGCACCTCCATTGGTTATTGTCTGTCCTACTATTTTATTTATCAGACATATTGTTGTGATTAGCCAATGGGATGTTTACCTATGAGAACCTATGAGATATGATGGTAAATGATAGTTAATTGTCACACTTGTTCGAAGTTTAAACTTTAAAGTGCTTGGTTAGACTTGCTACTGGATGCCTTTTTGCATTGATTAGCCTTGGCATCACATTATCACACTTATTACATCTACATCTATTTGCAATATCAATTGGCTGATACACGGCACTGGTCTACTAACGATTAGCATAGGTGATATTGTCTTGTTTCTTTTAGTGTCTTGCAGAAAGGCTCTCCTCTTAGAGACTACGACTCTCCAAAGAAGTTTTGGAAGAGTGACTGAGGTGACAGTGGTCACTCTCTCCATACATTGCTTACCAGTGACTAGCCCTGCTAGTCCATCCAGTAACAGTACAGTATTTAATGCAACACGAATTTCAAGGAGTCTAGCACGCATTTCAAGACAGGGCATTAAACACGATTTTCGAGGCAAGTACAGCAGCAGTACACCAGTCCATACAGTGCGATTCTGCAGCAGACTGGGCACAAGTTTCAAGGCTGAGTGGGCACAAAATTCAAGGAAGAATTTCTGCTGAGATAACTGGCATGCAAACTGAGAGACCATACAGGCAACACAATTCATGGAGGAATTGGCTGTATTTTTCACTCTGTACAGTAGCTTCAGCATGCAATTCGAGGAAGAATTTAAACAGATTTCTAGATTGATTGACACTGAAATCGAGGCTGGAAAATTTAGTCTGCTTGGTTGAGATAAGTTGTATTTTGCTGTTTCATTATTTTACTGAAGAAATACAAAATTACTCTCTCAACAGGTTTTCCCATTCTGGGTTTTGCCTGGGCAATTTGCCGAAAAATTATGTCTGAAATTTTCATGGTGTGCACTCTTTATTTAATTTTCTGCCTGAAAATGTGAAGTTCATTCTGTGTTTTTAAGTCTGAATTTTTTGGTGAAAATTCTACTCATTTGCAGCACACAAACAACTGGGTTGGGCATTAAATTCTCATAGAATTTGACTTGAAACCGGGCTAGGTTGAACCTCAAAAACCTTCACAAAGACTTGTCAAAACCAACCTGCCTCAAATCTGACATTCATATCTTCCCTGCTCTCTCCCTCTGTGATAGACAATTATACTGCCTGCTACTTTTTTCTTGTCCAAAATACTACACCTCATCCCACACTAAACATATATCCTGATGTAGAATTCCTGTCATCCTATGAACCTGCCTAATGAACATATATGTACACTTTAAGCTAGAAGTCACCAACTCTGCTGTACTTTAACCTGTAATCAATTGCTCACTTCACATGTCTAATAGATCCTCTTTGCATTATTCAAATATGTGGTCTTGGTGCAAACATAAACCTTGGCACCATGGCAACTGAAAAATTCGAGTCTGATTTTATATTGGTAAGTCGATCAAACTCCTAACCATCTGTTTATTGTATCATTTACCATGTTAGAAGTATCCTCGACTATTAACTTCAAACCTGTCTCCATAGGTGTATATGAATGCTTGCCATCCACCATCTGAAACATTTCAAGAAATTCATTTGCATACTTTGTGAAATGAATGTGTTGTTGTCATTCTGACACACTTCTAGACCTAAGATCTAAATTATAAGACCCAAATCTATCATCTCAAAGGTACTTTGTGTTAATTTTTCTTAATCCCGGGCCTAGGTAAGATATTTCCTAGTCATTTTCCTTGCAGAAAATTACTTTACAGCTCACTGAATAAATTATACTGCTGGAATTTATTTAACAGAATTTCTAGCAGAAGCAAATAAAGAAAACAGATCAATAACACATGCACAATTTTCTGCCCTTCAAATCAGCTTTTCATTAAAAATATTCCAAGCTTCAAAGAATTCCCTTACTGGGAACATGGCGTTGAAAAATTACACAGCAAAACTGGCAAAATCTGCCCTCCAGAGGACAACTCAAAACTCCACCAACAAATTTGCCCCAATAATCTTGAGCAAAAGCCCAAGAAAACTGTTTTTTTCTGCTGTGCTGTACATCCTGTCCGTACGGATGCGTACAAACTGATCTGTACGGCTGCTCAACTGCACCTCTGCCGAACCTGGTATGGCTGCCCTGCAGCTTTTCAAACTGTTGTTTTCTCTTTTAGACAAAAGGCTGGAAATCAGAAAGTCCTTCTTCCCCAAGTGGAAGTCCTTTTCCAATTTCTCTTATTGTGTTGTGTGTCTCCTCCTCTCCCCTTGGTTGCCTTTTATGCTATTGGAATTAACCAAAACCCTAACTCCAATGGCTGTGATTAGATCTCACTCACTTGAGATCAATGGTTGTGATTCATTTAATTAACTTAAATCACTAATGCCCAAAACATAGGCATTCCTCCAGTTTAAACCCAATTTCCGAAGTTCCTAAGAGGTAATCGTGAGTCGTGACGACTTCCATTAGACACAACCAATGTGGAAGTACCTATCCAATGCTACAAACATCAACACTTTGCAGGTTTTTATCACTTGTGTAATGAAGTCTTCACAACTTCCAGTTATCGTCAAGTCGTCCACATAGGCAACAAGTATCACCACACCATGTCCGTCTGTCTTCACATACAAGTTAGAATTTGACAGACTCCTTTTGAATCTAGCTTGTCTGAGGTATTCAATAATCTTTGTGTACCAGGACCTAGGTACTTGCTTCAATCCATATAAGGCCCTTTGTTAGTTTCCACATATAAGTCTCCTTCCTTGGCACCTCATAACCTTAAGGCTGCTCTATGTAGGCCTCTTCCTCAACATCACCATTTAGCTAAGTTACTGGAAACTTCTAGGAAGGGGAGGGGAAACTTCGTTCCCTGTTTCGGAAACTTAAACAGAGGGGATACGGCTTGGAAACGCCACTGAAACGTTTCCAAGCCGTATCTAAAAATTAGAAACGTTTCCAGCCGTTTCCTTAAACGTTTCCATCATTTTCCTGGTTTTCTGAAACGTTTCAGCTGCTACAGGGTAAGTTTTTGACAAGAAATATTGATTTTTTGACATGAAAACAAACAAATTAATAACCCCAAAGGCAAACTATATAACCCTAAATTGAACCTCAAAACATAGATATAAAGCCTCAAAGCTTATAAATCAAGAGCAAAACCGTAATCCTAAATTGGTGAATAGTAATTTGACATCTTATGTCTCACTGATTGTGTTTCATTGTAATTTTCCAAAATTGATAGAGGCCTACCGTTGGTTCAATAAATCATTGATCTGTGGACATTTTATTGTATCAAATGCTTGTCTACTATAGTGATAGTTTCACAGCCTAGTGTAGAAGTACAATGACTTTTTTTTTCTTTTCAGTTTTTTTGCCAATTCCACTCAACTTCGTTTTAAATAAAACAATGACTTGCATATGTGATAAATCAACTTGCATATCAAAATTGATAAAATGACAGCTTTGGCCATACAAAATAGCATACTACATTTATAAAGGGTTACATAAACCAACACATATTTCCAATAATCTTCCAACAAACTTCAGTTTTCTTCTTTTCCTTTTTGAATTAGTATGAACCCTTGACCTATGGCCTTATTTACTCCATTGCTAGTACACTCATATCCTTATCCTTATGTTGTGGAGAGAATTATGATGGTGCGTCGTTTAGCCAGTTCTCCATAAGATGTGCATGTGATATTTTAATCTTATTTCAAGCATTTTTATTAGTATAAACCATAAAACATAAACAACATATCCAAGGAAACTCATTGGTGTCTAGAGATAGTATTATTGCATAGAGTGCAATATTGCATGTCATCACACTCACAGCTAAGTTGCACTAAAACATGAGCTCACTTATTTATACTTGTGTGCTTAATTAATCCCCTTAAAACATGGTTGATTATGTCAAATTTGAATATCCAAGTCGGTTGCAAATCATAAACAATCCTATGAATTTAGGCCCTTTAAGAGCCAGTCAGTTAGTCACTTTTGGAACTAGTCGGTTGGTCAATTGACTCTCACTTTCCTAGTTGATTGTCTCGTCAATGAGTGGACCAACCTAAAAACAACGTAATATTTGTTAGATGGTAACATTTGGATACATCCATCAAGTAATTTTAGGGTTTGAAATTGATGTTTAGAAATAGTTGACATCAGTGTTGAAAAAATCGCCGAGAAATCGGCAAAAATCGAAAAAAGCACGGGTTTTTCTCTGGGCCGATTTTTCGGCTGGTAAAAAGCGCAATTTTTTAAAAAAAATTGAACTCGCGATTTTTTCTGAAAAAGCGCGCTTCTTTCCAAAAAAGCGCGAGTCGACCTAAAAAAGCGCCCAGCAATCAAACCCGCGGCTTAGAAAATGGAGAAGTTGGTTTT
>LPNX011228175.1:169346-363407 GCA_001517045.1 Pseudotsuga menziesii | reverse complement strand
ATGTTATGTCATTTTGTATTGTTTAAACTTTATACACTTTTGAGTCCTTGATTGGACAACTATGATGTTTCAGGCTTTCAGTATCAACTTTGATGTATCGGTTTATATTTGGCATGACTACATGATGATGATATATATCAGTGCTTTCTTCATATTTATGTTCCAATATGTTTTTCTGATGTTATTATTGCTTTATATGTTTAAAATTCTAAAAAAAATGCATGTATTTTCTATTTTTTAATGTTTGCCGACTTTTGCCGATTTCTCCCGATTTTTTCGCCGATGTTACCGAGAAGTTGTAATCAAGACCCTCGCCGCTTTTTTGCCAAGGCCGAGTTTTTCAACATTGGTTGACATGTTCCTGTTTAAATGCTTGCCAGCGGGTGACTTATCTATGGCACTTGAGATAGAAGAATATTGTTTAAGACGATATTTGAGTTTGTTGATTTTAATTGTTATAAAAGAAACAACTACCTTTAAATCTAATTGATGAATGGTAGTCTAAAGTATGTATGTCTCATGGCCTTTTTAATATATATATATATATATATATATATATATAAGTCTGCTGCCGTTTCCTTGCCGTATCGTATCCCACATTTTTCAAAATTTGTGGTATCCGTTTCCCTCCCTGTATCAGTATCCGTTCCCATATCCGTTTCAGTGCAACTTAGCCATTTAGTAAGGCATTCTTCATACCCATCTAATTGACCTGCCACGCTAGTTTTCTAATTGGTTTCTTTTTTTGCATGTAACTACACAAGTTCAAGTCTTATTCTTCATCAATTAAGATTACTAGCCATTAGTAGCACTCTGCACTCATTGTGTTGTGATACCACGTCAATTGTATCTAGCCCAAATGAATTCCAAATTGTTGCCATCAAGGCAAAGTTAACTCTTTGCCTCATGCTCCTAGACTCTAGTCTTAACTCCATGGTTGAAAGGAACTTTCCTTCCTTTCAAGCCTTCAATGATCTTCCTTACCCAAACAAGCTTTGTCTTTGAAGGACTTTTATTTGTGACTTGTTCATCCTTACTATCACTAGAGAGACGAGTCCCTTGACTCATGTTCCCCCACTTCATACTCAATATTTTGTTTACCCTTCTTATCATATGATATAAAGTGCTTGTTTTCATGTCTTAGAATATTCTTCATAGACAACTTTCTTGATCAGAATTTTCTTGTCCTCAGGGTCATAAAGTTTATAAGACTTTTCATTCTCACCATACCTAATGAACATATGTTGTCTTGATTTTTCATCCAACTTAATCTCATCTAGAATATGGACATAAACTATGCCATCAAAGATCCTTAAGTGAGACCCTTGGCTTCTTTCCACTCTGTGGCTTCTCAACAGTTATATATACCTCACAGCTTTGGTGGGACTCCTATTTGGCATGTATATTGTTGTATGCATTGCCTCAACCCAAAAGCTAATGTCAAGCCCTTTCCCATTGAGAATACTTATGCGTTGTTCTTTCTGTTAGTAACTCTGTTTCATTGACAAATATATCTTGTAGTAAATTGTCTCTGTGTTGTTCTTTCTGTTAGCAACTCTGTTTCATTGACAAATATACCTTGTAGTAAATTGCCTCTTGATCCAAGGATCCTTGCACTATCCTTCTAACTCAGTGGAATAGAACTCAAATCCTCGGTTTTCCTTGATACATTTAGATTTGTACCACTTTGTCTTTCTCTTCAAAAGCATTTAATTCTTTCTTGAGAAAGTATACACAAGCTTTGCTTGAGTAATTATAGCCATCGTTAATGTAGAGAGAAATTCCCAACAAGAGCACTATTGCAAAAGCCGAAGGCTATTCTCATTTCAGCAAAAGATTTGGAGCTAGGAGATTGATCGCCAATTTCCACCAGTATTTGGATATTTGGTAACATTTGGGTGTTTGCGCAGAGATATCTTATTTTCTATGGGTTTATTTCGTATTTTCAGAGTTTTGAGAATCTGTTTTGTCGTCTATCCTTCCCACTGCAATAGCAGAAAGTTCATCAACTTCACAAACTAAAACACCCATTTCCAAATTGAAACCCACACAGTCACCCCCCACCCTTCCCCCGAGATAAAAAAGATAGAGAATACCAAGAAGCCAAAAATAGCTTTTGAAACCAAGCTATACCAGTGATCAAGTGCACTAGATCATATAGTGGAGGAAAAAGTTGGACAACTGGTTTAAGGGTTTGGTTTTGCCCTTATTGTAAGAAACAAAAATCAGGGATTGTAGCAAAAGTTAGGAGGCATTTAATTGGAATGAGGAAAGGGGAACAAGTAACTACATGTGAGCACATCCCTAGAACACAGAAAGCAGCTTTAGTAAAACAACTTCTAGAACTTGAAAAGATGAAACAGGTAGTTGAAGGTTTAATTCAACCCAATAACAATCCCATTGGACAGACCACTGGTGGTCCACATGCCTATTATCAACATCATGTTTATATTTCCCCACTTAACAACCTATGGGATGTAAGAGGTAGGGGCAATCTTGATGCATCAGTTGGGAGGTTATTTTTGCAAATGGTATGTTTTTAGGTTTATAGGTCTCCTTATTGGAAGGAGATTGTGAGAAATCTAGCGAACACTGCACGTTAAGGTTACAAACCATCCACCTTTGAAAAGATGAGGATAGTAGTGTTGGAGCAACTTTAAGGTCTCGATTGTTTCAAATGGTTGAGCAGAGATCAACTGGGATACCCCCTATGAGCATATTGAGTAAGTGTATGGCATGTGGTAAGTTTACCATTTGATCATTATTGAAATTAATATTTAATATAATAAATTAATTAAAAAGTGCACTTGGGGTTAATTTCCCTAGGAGCACCATGGGGGGTGTTACCACCAACTTGGTATGGGTGTCCACTCATGAAAGAAGAAATTCTGGGCATGATGAAGGTAAAATTAAAAACATCAGTCCTGGTCTTGTTAGCAGCTCGAAAGAATGATGAACAATAGTGCTAGGTGTTGATTTTTCTGAGCAGCATCGAGAGCCCTTCTCTTAGGAGAATGGGACCACGGTGAAGACTCAACCCATTATTGAGTGACCATTCTGTTGAATGGTAGATATATGATCTGGGACCATGATATAGACCCATCTCTGCCTTGGGTAGACTCAACCTTGTGTTGAGTAGACATCAGGTCCGGGACCATGATGTAGACCAGTCTAAGACTGGTAGACTCGGCTTAGTTCTGAGTAGCCATTCTCTTGGAGAATGGACGCACCTAGTCTGTTACCAGGAAGGCACTGTAAGCCCTAGACTGGGTCTAAGCATGTGTGGCATTCTGACCCTTGATCTATGGGCTTGGTGTACTTCTCCAAGGATTAGCTACCCTTGGTTAAGTTACCCTAGTACCAGATCTAGGTGTCACACAAAGTGTGAGATAAAAGCATTAGTAACTCTCTTGGTTTATGATGATGTACTTTTGGAATCAAAAAGGACCACAGGGGCACTTAGAAAAAGGCCAAAGTCAAAGGTCAAATTAAATAAGGACTTTTGTACCACAGGAAAAGGACCAAAGGTGGAAGTCAAAATAAATAAGGACTTTTGGTAAAAGTCAAAGATAAATAAAAAGACCTTTTGGTAAGACGGTAAAAGTGAAATTAGGAAAAGATTAAAATATTATTATTTTTATCTTTTCTAATTTTGGTCCACTTAACAGGTGAATGAAGGCTATAAAAGAAGATCAAGTCTTCTCATTATTACACACAAGTTTCCTCTGACAGGTGAAGCTGCTATATTTACTGAAGAAGATTTTGCCTCAGCTAGGGCATCCTCAACAAACCCTCAGCTAAGGTTTTTTTATCAGCATTCTTCCTCTCATAATTTTTTGTGGTAGCTCTTCTCATTTTTTTCGGGCAGACATCTCTCTCTCCTCATCGACTGCTTGCCTTCTCTCTCACGAACTGTGATTTTCTTTTTGGGCAAGGCACTGCCCTTCTGTACACCTCCGGACAGCTCATCACAAGCCCTACTGTGAGGGCTAAAGGTCTTTCGGCACCCTCGGGCAGACCCTAACAGGGTTGTCGTGGCCACGGGCTGCTAAATAGCAGGTTCGGGCTGACTATGCAGACCTCGAGCTGCTAAATAGCAAGCCCTGAGAGGCATTGGGCAAGCTTTAAAGCCTCGACCTAGCGCACGTCAAGCTTCCCAGCCACCTCAGCAACAACAGATAGTTGCCCCACAGTCTCGGATTGTCACGGGTAGACAGAAGGGCAAATCGAGCAGACTAAAGGGCAGATCGGGCAGGTAAAAAGTCAACAGGCAGTAGTTAAGCCCAAATCTAGCCAAATCGGGCAGCTCAGGTACAATTCGGGCAATCTGATATTTTCGGGCAACAGACAAAAGGTATAGTCTGAGTTTTTCCAGGCAGTCTGAGATTTTCAGACAGGAGAAAGAAAATCCTGTTTTGGGTAATTTTCATAATTCTGGAAATTGTGGATCTGGGGTTTGTAATTATCAATCTGATTTTTTTACTAATAAATTTTACTGTTACTGTGGGTAAAATCCAGATCTGGATTTGAGGAACTTTTTGAAGAATTTCCTAAGTCATCTCATTTACGAGATGAGCTACTAATGCTTTTGGGGTTTTTATCCTTTGAAGGTTTCCCCAGTGAAAAATATTGTGTCCATTGTGTTGATGTGATGAATGTGTTTTTACTGCACTGTTTATTTGTTTAAGTTTATCTGCAAATTTTTTAAGTTATATGCTAATGCTAAAATTCAACATGGTATCAGAGCTTAGCATGTGAAAACACAGTAAAGGGACATTGGTGTTGTTTTTCACTAGATCTTGGAATAAGATTTGCAGTTCTAACATTTGGATAAGTAACAGAGATGGTCATCAATGATTTCAAAACGGAAGAGAAGCTCTATGGTTCAGCAAACTTCAACTCCTGGAAGGCCAAGTTGACAGCCATTCTAGATGAGAATGACTTGGATGACATTGTTCTTAATGTCATAGAAGAGCCAACTACAAATGTTGGTAGGCTTGCCTACAAGAGGAAGCAAGGCAAGGCTAAAAGAGTCATTTATGATTCTATCAGAGAAGCATTGATGCCTAACATCACATCTTTGACGAATGCTAAAGAATGCCATGATACTTTGGTCAACCTATATGAAAAGAAGGCTCCCGATCAAAAGAGAGTCTTAAAGAAGAGGCTACAAACTTTGAAGCTGAACAAAGATGAAAGTGTCGATTTCGTCTTCACAAAGATTGCACAGGTAAGAGATCAACTCCTTGCTATCGGTATTATTGTTGATGATGATGACATTGTGCAAACAGTGATTGATGGTCTCCTAGGCTCTTGGGAAACTCTCATGGCATCCGTCTGTGGACAAGAAAATCAGCCAACCTTTGAAAGGCTTTGGCATGATTGCATACAAGAAGATGGAAGGAACACTGACAAGGCAATCAAGGAGGACAACCTTGCACTTGCAGCAAAGACTAAGAAGTTCAAGAAGCATTTCCCTCAGCAAAAGAAGGGTAAGAAACCTCAGGGTAAGTTTTCTGACATGTCTAAAATTGAATGTTCTACTTGTCACAAGTTTGGACATTATGCTAGAGACTACAGCCAGAACAAGAAGAAACCCAAGAGAAGGTTTCAAGCATCTGCTGTAGAAGCAGAGGAAGAAGATGATGAAGAACCAAAGAAGAAGAAGAAAACCAAGGCTAATAAAACTGATGAGCCTAAAAGAGAGTACTATTTGATTTCTGCTCTAACTGGTTCTTTCTCAACTTTCTCCACTTCTTGGTTGGTGGATAATGGTGATAATGGTGCCTCCAGGCACATGACAGGTAACCGTGGTACCCTCACCAGTTACAGAAAGAAGAAGTTCACCACTCAGATAGAACTTGGAGATGACTCCACTTACAAGATTGAAGGAGTTGGCTCAACTTCACTTCAACTTGACTCAGGTACGGTTCTTCATGTTGATGATATTCTTTATGTTCCTGGTTTAAAGAAGAATCTTTTATCTGTTGTTGGTTTAGAAGACAAGGGCCACAGAGTCCTCTTTATGGACAAGAAGGTCTTTTTATGGGCAAAAGACACAAATCTAGACTCAGCAATACAGATTGGGGTTTGAGAGGGAGACGTCTACAAGGCCTCCAAAGTTTCCACTCATGCTTTGGTACAGCACACAGTTGATCCTTGTGAACTTTGGCATAGAAGGTTTGGACACCTTCACTACACAGCTCTCCCAGGATTGTAGAAGATGGTTACAGGTATGCCAGAAGTTTCTCCAAAACATGATGGAATCTGCAAAGGATGTGCTCTAGGTAAGAACACTAAGAAATCCTTTCCTAGAAGCAAGAGTAGATCTAAAGGCATTTTGGATTTGATTCATTCTGACATTTGTGGACCCATGTCTTCACCCTCCTTGACTGGGTGTTTATATTATGTCTTGTTTATTGATGACTACTCTCGGAAGTCTTGGATTTACTTCCTTAAGGCCAAGAGTGAAACCTTTGACAGGTTCAAAGAGTTCAAGACACTGATTGAAAATCAGACTGGCAGGCACATCCGTATCTTGAGTTCAGATAACGAAGGTGAGTATCAATCTAATGTGTTTGATGATTTTTGTCGAGAAGTAGGAATCAAGAAAGAGCTGACAGTGCCTTACAATCCCCAGCAGAATGGGGTTGCAGAAAGGAAGAAAAGAATGATCTGTGAGGCTGCTAAAGCCGTGATCACTGATCTAGATCTTCCTTTGTCTTTGTGGGTTGAAGCTACAAGAACTGCAGTATACATTCATAACAGAAGCCCACATGCTATCTTGGGGGAGAAGACTCCAGAAGAAGTCTTCACCAAAAAGAAACCTGTGGTTGATCACATGAGGATATTTGGTACTCCTATGTATGTTCATGTGCCAAAAGAGAAGAGGGCCAAGCTAGAGCCCTCTTGTAAGAAAGGTATCTTTGTTGGATACAGTGATTCCTCGAAGGCTTATCAAGTATATATACCTGGACAGAGGCACATTGAGGTCAGCAGAGATGTGATCTTCCATGAGGAAGCTGTGTTTTGTAAAACACTAGAGCTTTCACCGAAAGATGCAGTTGCTCCACTTGAGTTTCCAGATTCAGAAATTCAGAGGGAGAAGAGGAATTTGATGATCAAATGCCAGATGTTCTTGAGAACATTGAAAGTCCACTAGAAGAACTACTTGAAGTTACTCCTTCCAAAAGGAGACCTGCTTGGTACCAAGAGACTGTACAAGAAGCCGAGAAGCATAAAGCTCCTCTAGGGACTTTCAAAGAAAGCATAAGACCACAGAAGTACTCTGGTCTTATGAGTCAGCTTATCAGTTCATAACCTTCATCATACGAAGATGCAGCAAGTAAACAGGTATGGGTTGATGCCATGATTGAAGAATATAATTCAATCATGAAGAACAATGTTTGGGAAGTTGTTCCCAGACCTGCAGGAAAGTCAGTAGTGACTTCCAGATGGCTTTATAAGATCAAGCATGCTGCAGATGGCAGTGTGGAGAAGTATAAAGCTAGATTCGTAGCTCGTGGCTTCACTTAGAAAGAAGGCATTGACTATGACGAGACATTTGCTCTTGTTGCCAAGTATACTACCATCAGAACCATCATTTCATTTGCTACAGTATTCGGATGGAAGTTACATCAGATGGATGTAAAGACAGCCTTTCTCAATGGTAAGATTGAGGAAGAAGTTTATATTGAACAACCTGAAGGCTTTGTGACTCATGGGAAGAAGACCCATGTATGCAAACTGAAGAAAGCCTTGTATGGACTGAAACAGGCTCCGAGAGTCTGGTATGCCAAAATGGATGGATTTCTCCATAGCTTGGGGTTTTCCAAAAGTACAGCTGATTCTAACTTGTACTTTAAAGTTGTTCATAATCATGTCTTGATACTTGTTCTATATGTAGATGACTTGTTTCTTACAGGTGACGAACAGTTGATAGACCAGTGTAAGAGGAAGCTTACCTCTGAATTCGAGATTAAAGATCTCGGATTGATGCATTACTTCCTTGGCTTAGAAGTCTGGCAAAAGCCAAGTGAGAACTTCCTGACATAAGGAAAGTATGCAGTGGATATCTTGCAGAGATTTGGGATGCAGGACTGCAAGTCCATGAGCGTACCAATGACTACCAACTTGACAAAGTTGCGAGACTCGGCCTCTAGTTCACAAAGTGTGGACTCTACTCTATACAGACAGCTTATTGGTTCCCTGATGTATCTCGTGCATACGAGACCAGACATCTGCTACACAATGAAAGCACTGAGTTAGTTCATGTCAGATCCGAAGCACATACACTTGGTAGCTGCCAAACATGTACTCAAATATGTGCGAGGTACTTACACGTATGGGCTCAAGTATACTTCCAGCAATGAAGTATTGTTATCTGGATATTCAGATTCAGATTGGGCTGGCAGTGCAATTGACTGAAAAAGTACCTCTGGTTATTGCTTCAGTATGGGATCAGCAATGATCTCTTGGTCCAGCAGGAAGCAGGGTTCCATAGCTCAGAGTACAGCTGAGGCAGAGTATATTGCTGCAAGCAATGCCTACGAGGAAGCAATCTGGCTCAGAAAGTTGTTATCTGATCTGTTCGAGGGAAAGCTTGACTCAACGATCATCCATTGCGATAATCAGAGTTGCATAAAGCTTTCAGAGAACCCAGTGTTTCATGATAGATCGAAACACATTGAAATGAGGTATCATTTCATCAAAGACCTAGTGCAGAGAGGTGCTCTAAAGTTGTAGTGCATTCATACAAATGAACAGATTGCAGATTTCTTGACCAAGCCTCTGGCAGCATCAAAGTTCATGTACTTTCATGACAAGCTTGGTATGGCAGAGAATGCCTTTCTCGCTGAGAGGGAGTGTTGATTTTTCTGAGCACCATCGAAAGCCCTTCTCTTAGGAGAATGGGACCACCTGGTCCAGGACCACGGTGAAGACTCAACCCAGTGTTGAGTGACGATTCTGTTGAATGGTAGATATCTGGTCTAAGACCATGATATAGACCCAGCTCTGCCCTAAGTAGACTCAACCTTGTGTTGAGTAGACATCTGGTCTAGGACCACGATGTAGACTAGTCTAGGACTAGTAGACTCAGCTTAGTTCTGAGTAGCCATTCTCTTGGAGAATGGAGGCACCTGGTCTATTATCAGAAAGGCACTGTAATCCGTAGACTAGGTCTAGGCATGTGTGGCACTCTGACCCTTGATCTATGGGCTTGGTGTACTTCTCTAAGGATTAGCTACCTTTGGTTAAGTTACCCTAGTACCAAATCTAGGTGTCACACAGAGTGTGAGATAAAAGCATTAGTAACTCTATTGGTTTAGGATGATGTACTTTCGGAATCAAAAAGGACCACAGGGGCACTTGGAAAAAGGCCAAAGTCAAAAGTCAAATTAAATAAGGAGTTTTGTACTACAGGAAAAGGACCAAAGGTGGGAGTCAAAATAAATAAGAACTTTTGGTAGAAGTCAAAGATAAATAAATAGACCTTTTGGTAAGAAGGTAAAAGTGAAATTAGGAAAATATTAAAATATTATTATTTTTATCTTTTCTAATTTTGGTCCACTTAACAGGTGAATGAAGGCTATAAAAGAAGATCAAGTCTTCTCATTATTACACACAAGTTTGCTCTGACAGGTGAAGTTGTTATTTTTACTGAAGAAGATTTTGCCTCAACTAGGGCATCCTCAGCAAACCCTCGGCTAAGGTTTTTTATCAGCATTCTTCCTCTCATAATTTTTTGTGGCAGCTCTTCTCATTTTTTCTGGGCAGCCATCTCTCTCTCTCTCTCTCTCCTCACTAGCTGCCTGTCTTTTCTCTCTCACGGGCTGTGATTTTCTTTTTGGGCAAGGCATTGCCCTTCCGTACACCTCCGGGCAGCTCATCAAAAGCCCTACCGTGAGGGCTGAAGGTCCTTGGGCAGCCTAGGGCAGACCCTAAGAGGGCTGCCGTGGCCACGGGCTGCTAAATAGCAGGTCCGGGCTGACTGTGCAGACCTCGGACTGCTAAATAGAAGGCCCCAAGAGGCATTGGGCAGGCTTTCAAGCCTTGGCCCAGCCCATGTCAAACTGCCCAGCCACCTCAGCAGCAGCAGATAGCTTCCCCACAGTCTCGGACTGTCACGGGCAGATCAGGCAGGTAAAAAGTCAACGGGCAGCAGTTAAGCCCAGATCTGGGCAGATCGGGCAGCTCAGGTACAGTTCAGGCAGTCTGAGATTTTTTGGGCAGCAGACAGAAGGTACAGTCTGAGTTTTTCCAGGCAGTCTGAGATTTTCAGACAGGAGGGAGAAAATCCTGTTTTGGGTAATTTTCATAATTATGGAAATTGTGGATCTGGGGTTTGTAATTATCAGTCTGATTTTTTTACTGATAAATTTCACTGTTACTGTGGGTCAAATCCAGATCTGGATTTGAGGAACTTTTTGAAGAATTTCCCAAGTCATCTCATTTAAGAGATGAGCTACTAATGCTTTTGGGGTTTTTGTCCTGTGAAGGTTTCCCCAGTGAAAAATATTGTCCAATGTGCTGATGTGATGAATGTGTTTTTACTGCACTGTTTATTTGTTTAAGTTTATCTGCAAATTTTTTAAGTTATATGCTAATGCTAAAATTCAACACCAGGCCCTCAAGCAGCAATAAGAAATCCCTAAAGCAACAACAGGTTAATTCTCCATTCCACAATTCACTGAAGCTTTGATGCCCTAGAGAGATTCAGCTATAACGCAGAAGGGGTTAGGGCCATTATCATCAGCAGCAAATCTGGGGCTGTTCTGAGCCTCAAAGCAATAATCTGGATCAATTCCAATATTCAAATGATGTTCTGGGCACTTTGAAGCAATCCTGAGCTCCTACAGCCTTAGCAAAGAGTTATGGGCACCTATCAACATCAAGAAAAGCAAATCTGGACAGACCTGTGATGTATGACCTTATGGCAGTGTATCAGTTTCAAAGAAGGGAGATGGCTTCATCTGCAACATTGGCATAGTTCTGGGCATAATTCCTGTAACAGCCACATGCAGCAACCTTGCAATCTGGAGAGTTCTGAGCGTGAAATGGTCAGCTACAGGCCTCAAATCATAACGGCAAGTATAAGAATATTGTGATGATCGTTCTGGGTACATACTGGAGTAGAATCGCTCCACCTTTTTCAAAGATCCTTGTAGCATTGCAGCAGTGAAAGGCACTCCTAAACAAACCAATTCCTCTTGGGATATCTCATTTGCTTTTGTTGAATATCGTTGGGCCAGGGGACTTTTTCATGATGTACTTCTAGCCAGGAAAATCTAAACGGTTTGAGCAGCAAATGAACAGCAATACGGGCAAAATCGTGGCAGTTGCTTTCACTTTTATGGATTGAATGCTCAGCCTGTGTAAGTATCAGATCTGTGCTGAACATCTTGTAATCGGACCACAGAAGTAGTGAATTCATCTCTTTCCTTTACGACGAGTTCAGTCTGATTTCATTACCTTATAAATTGCACATGCAAAATCTATGCCACACCTATTGGAGTTGCCCTTGCATTCGCCGATATGCTATTGTTTGTGGACGTGCGGAATTGACATTGAGGGTCCGCAAATTCATACAGGGCTATGCAGTGACTCCTGTGCGTGAAGCTGATCCATTGCCGTGAGCTGTTCATCATATTTTTATGATGCCATGCAAATCGTTTGAGACAATATTGGGTTATAGTTGAATGCAAGGATAATCTACCGCCGGCATCTTACATCCATTGAAGTGGACTCCCCTGTGCGCAAAATTGAAGACCATTCAGCTCCCATGTGCAGTATGTCTAGCTCCTTTCGAAGACTGTTAGATGGTCTTCAATGATCTTAGTATGCAGAGACCAGCATTTAAATCGATGCAGCAGTATGACTAAAGTGTGTAGTCAATACTACAAGTCACTACTCTAATTATTTATTGACTGATGAGCTGGAAGGGAATTCATTCACTGTATGTAGCGTTAGATGGCATATATTTTATGTCGAAGCGTCACCTTTAGAAAAGGTCTTACCCGCCTGTTTGCCTTGGAGAACATTTGGTTTATAAGTTCACCTTTGAAGAAAGCCCTCTTGAAGATTGAGTATTGGTTGTTTGGTCACCACTTTGTTGCTTATGGACAACATTGTGGACAAAATATGAAGTTTCCTCCTCTGTGGAAGATTGTTGGTTGTCTTGTGGAACAACACTTATGTGAAGCTTTGGAAGTGGGCGCATGGATGTACTTCGAACCCCCTTTTTGGATGTTGTGATATTGAGAGAAGCCTTTGGAGATTAATGCAGACATCATTTGGTTGAAGGGGCCATTGGAGGCTAATGCGGACATCATTTGGTTGAAGGGGCCTTTGGAGGCTAATGCGGACATTATTTGGTTGAAGGGGCTTTTGGAGGCCACATGGCATCATCGCGTGCATTGGATCCTTGTTTGAACTTTGATGGAGATTTCCTCCTCAATAAGGTGCCCCATGTATCTCATCATTATACAAGTGACTTTGACCACCTTATTTTATTGAATTGTTAGGAGTTACTGGCTTGTAGTGGGCATTTTATATTATTTTACCCCACCCTAGGCAATAAAATAAGGTGGACTAGCACATGGACAAGGAGAATCTAGGGCTTCTTTCTTTGGCTTCTCTTTGGTAAAGTTGCTGAGTTTATGCTTCTTTGAAGATTGAATGGTGATATAATGTTGTATTTCATCTGATTTAGGGATTCTTACCAGCCTTTGTTGTCTTTGCATGGTGGAAAGCGCTCTCTGGAAGAGGTTTTCTCTTCTCTAGTCCTTGGATCTATGATTTTTGCCCTAATTAGACTCCTCAAACGAACCCTAGATGTTGTTGTTGTATGCCCTAATTTGGAGGCTAAGAGAAACTATTCCAAGAGGGAGGTTGGTCACCATCCCTCATGGCCGAGGGTTTTAACTTTGAAGTACTTATCTTTAAAATCCTAATTTTGTCGATTTTTACAAAATTCCAGTATTTTCATATGTAAAATATTGCATTTGCATGATTGATTTAAGTCTGCAATTCTTTTATAAAAAAAAACCCTAAAAACTATAAATATTCAAATCCAAAAAATATAATTTTTTTGCAAAGTTTAAAACCTGTAGCAGCTACAGCCCCCTGCTCAACTTCCAGCTCTAAGGGCGTCATCTTCTAAGCAGGGCCGAGGCCTGAATTAGCTGCAATAGTAGCTCAGGCCTCTCTTTTTCCTGCAAAGCGACGTCCCTAGAGGCCTTGGTCTCTCCCAAGGCTGCTTCCTTGAGGCCTGGTGAGCTTTCTTGGGGTGGTTTGTGTGCCCTTTACGGCTGTTTCCATCTGCTGCCCCTGTCAACATAATTGCAGACCTGTTTCTTTTGTAGCAGAGGGTAGTGGACTGGTTAGTGACCTTACAAATGCAGCGGGATGTCCTAATGTTTGGCTCATATTACTTACTGTCCAGTGCAGATTTCAATATAGCAACATAAAAAATTGTTATTTATTTAGATTGCAAATTTGATTGCAATTTTGAGTAGGAAGTGTGGAAAAGGGTATTGATAACATACTCAATAAGCTAACTTGAATAGCAGACAGTAGACTTCCTCTATTTCCTTAATTATGCTTGCTTGCCTGTAAATGGTGCTCTCATATTGGTACACGATTAAGAATTAATTACATTGATTGCTAACATTATAGTGCTCACACTTGGTGAACATCTGATTGGAAAAATACTTGCTAGACCTAACCTTTCACCAGTGTGTCTTCTTCAATCACTATTAAACTCCATTAAAGGCACTGATCTTGTCTTGAGGCTGTTAGAGGTAGTGGACTGTGGTGTTGGCAGGTAGCTATAAGGGCTCTCCCCTTGGGATAACATTGGATGCCGAAGAAGTTAGAGGTTGGACAAAGGTGACAGTGGTCCAAACCATCTCATATGATTGCCGTTCGCTAGCAAGTCTGGCTTGATAGTTTGAAGGGTAACACAATGGATCATCCAACATCCGATTTTCTTTGGTGGATGTCATTGAATTCCATGGAACCCCCAAGGTCATTAACCTTTGTGCACCCATTGCCAACACATCCAAGAATATATTTCTTCAATATCAAAAGAAACAATTGCATCATGGCTTCCCTTGATCTTGGCATCAACTTCTTGTTCACATCGTTGGTGTCACTGACATCCTATGCTGCTATAACTTCTTGAACAACCTCTACTCCGTGGGCTGCAAATGGATGGAAATCTTCTTCCTCTTTCCTCTTCACTCTCCAAACTCTTCTCTTGGTTGCACGCTGGATGGGGTGAAGCTTGAGATGAAGCCTCCAACACTTCTCAACGCAATGTCCACTCAACTTGCAATAGTGGCAAATATTTTTGAACTTGGTTGGGCTGCTTAGCTTGCTTGCCTTCACCATATGGCTATGAGTTTGTTGGTGGTTTAGAGAATCCTTCTTGTCATTCTTCCTCAGAAAGCAATCTGGCTTGTGGCATGTAGCTCGCTTCTCCCAGCAAGATACAACACCATGGCCTTTCTTCCCTCAAAAAGAACATGTTGCTGAGTACCAACAATGTGGCTTTTCTTCCTACAAGAATGACAAACAATGGAGGTCTTACTTGAAGCATACCTTGCGATTTTCTTCTTTTTGTTTTGGTTGAGCTGCATGCTGCTTCTCCTAAGTGTTGGTGCAGGCTGAGTCTTTAACGCTTCTCTTTGTTGGCCTTCTAAAATCCACCACAAGAATAATACTTCTCTTCCATTTGATGAGCATGCAAAATTTGCGACATCCTTGGCATTCACGAAAGTAATCTTGGAGTTGGTGACCTTCTCCTCTCTACCATTGAAACCTAGGCCTTTCATGCTTGGCCCTTTGTTCAACTACAATAGGGTTGAGGATGCCTTGGCTTCGCTTGCCTAGCATTTGTCCATCATAGCCCATTTTCCTTAATAGCCTCGAATCAATGCCTCTTGTATGCTTTTTCAAATTCACCAACATAATCTTCAGGAATGCCCAAGAAAGGTGAGCTTACCTCAGTGCTCTCAATCATGGTGTTGGCTTCCGTAGTGGCAACGGAAAGTGACCTTGCTTCTTGGTGTCCTTGGACAATTTCTTGTAGCTTTGTCATTGCTTCTTCCTTCTCTATCAACTATTTCTTCAATTGAGTTTCCATTTGAGTGAGCCTATCCTCCTACCAACTATCCATCTAGATGACCATCTCTCCCAATTGCACCAACCGAACGCTATGCTTGTCCCACTCTGCCATGACAGTAGTGAGTCTTTACGTTCATCAAACCTGTTCTTTAATAACTAAGCAGAGGTCTCAAGTTTCTTTTCCGTCTCTGTCATCCTTTGATCATACAATTGAACCCTCTCTTCCAAGTGCTTGTTCTCTTCTTAAAGTTGAGCATTGCTAGCCTGCAAGTCTTCCAAACTTCCTTTGTTTGCTTTTCCTATGTTAAATCTGCAAAGTCTCCTTCAAGTCCTGGCAATTGTGTCACAGTCAGGATTCAATCGCTCTGATACCATGTGATACATAAACTAGGGACTTATAGTCCACTTGCTTCACCAACATGGATATTTGGTGTAAAGAAAATTAAAATCTTGATCCCCTGCACTCTTTGTCGAAGGTTGTTTATAATGCTTCTTTGTCAAGGTGTAACCAGCAACAAAACAATCAACCAGTTGCTAATGGAATAACAATCAAGCCTCTGAGCTTTAAATTATATAGAGGTCTATGTTCCTCGGATTGATTCCATGGCTCCCGTACTCAATTCTACTACAAATGAATGGCTACAACCAACCCTGTTCAATTGTCACCAATGCCCAACCGCAATGACTTCAATGTTCCCGAGATTGCAAATGGATTTATGACGAAGTTGTTTGTTACTAGAGAAGATAAGATAGTCTTGAACTCTTGATAAACATTCAACGAAAATGTATTGTTTCTTCTAATCAGACATATGAGCATTAATGCTACTCTTAACATATATTTCATTCAATGGAGGTTCATACAAGACTTTAGCAATGTTTAGAGTTCAACAATAGTTGCTCAAGCCAATTAATTAGCCGCCAGCAGTCATCAGAGGGTTGTTACTCTCCTCCAGCAATAAGAATGCATAGAACCGCTTACTTCAAATATGAAATTGCCACATTGCTCCCTCATTAATGTGACTACTCAAACGTTGAGTCATGCATACAAGGAGCAAGCCGACAATTAAATGGAGGAGCTATACTTTCACTATAGCAAAAGGAACATTCTAATGATACCAAAGGGAAGGATGCTAGTGTGTAATCATTTCCCACTTCAACAACATGTCGTTCCAAATACACAAGGATATCCAATACCCAGACATGGCTAAAGGAATTGTGATGATTAAGAGGTCATTTCACTACACAAATTTCTGAAGAAGATAATGGAACGGTCTAGTGGTTACATATTGTTCTCTTAAACAAATCGCTACGAGGATTTTTTCCACTAGAATGTTGAGAGGTCTACTTACATTTTTCCAAATAAAGGCAAAATATAGCATATGTTGCTCAGAAGACAATGCCATGGTTTGAGTACGAGTCAATTGGGCTTATGGGTGGCTCCACACACTGCAACACAATATGAAACACAAACCAAGAGTACATACGGCCCTCTACGACTGTCGTACAACTTCAAGGAAAACTTAACAAGAGGGTATGGTCTCCCAAAATGCTAATACAACCTATCTGCTGCCATGACAAGCAAGGAACCCACCCAAAATGAAAGGAATCAACCCAAATATGTTAAAAACGCCCCGGCACTGAGAAAAACACCCCAAGCGATAATAAATTTGCCCAGGCAAAGGAGTAACTTGCCCAGCCAAATGGAAAATCGCCTAGACACTGACAAATTCGCCTCAGGCGAAAGTAATTTGCCCCAAGCAATGAGAAAATGACCCATACAAAGCAAAATCACCCCAGGCAGTTAATACTTTTAAAAACTCAATTTTGAAACTCCACACAAGCGCAACAGCTCTGAAATTAACTTCCTTGATCTTTGAGAACGATTGGGCATCCAAGGGATGAGAATTACTAGTTGTTACAATTGTATGGATCAACAAAACAAAGGAGAAAAATGCAACATTACTCTATTCTACCCACAGCTCCTCAGTTCATCCATTCTCTTCACTCATTAGCAACCATTAATGATTAATGTCACTCTGAGCTCTTAATTAACATAGTACATAAAACCAATGCAGATATCAATCACACATTCAACAAAGATGCACGAAATTTAAAACACTTTATTTACCCTAGAAACCCAAATGGGAAAACCAGCATTTAATGGTTGCTGAATCTTTCATTTTGGCAATCTCCAGATTACAATGCAGCTTTGGGCTCTTTGGCATTCTCCTCTCTGGGGCAGCGATAGGCAAAAGGCCCTTTGACAGTCTAAGTGAAAGGAGATATAGGAGAGCTGGGGGAGTAGTTGTAAGGCCAAGGGACTGAGACCTTTCAATTCCCATCCCTCCCTCTCTTTTCCTCTCCTATTTTGTTTTTTTTTATTTAATTGATTCATCGCTTTTTTCCTCTTTTGTCTTGTGCCACTTAACATTTAGCATTGTCTTACATCCATTCGTTGGTTCAGATTCATTTTTTTTATCATTAACATATTATCCGAGTGGATGTTAACTTCCACTTTCTTATCAAGCCTTTTTATGCTTGGTGTCATCTCCTTGTGATTGTTGTTTTTCTCTCTTGTGTGCATTAATGGTAAGACTATGTTTTTGTCCCACAAAGCACTCATGTAAAGGTTCATTGAGGTTGTAGTACCAAGGTTTTAATACTCGGAACCAGGAGTCAAGCCGGACGAGGGTCAACTCATACCAGAACAGGAACCGGTAATGAACCGGTGCGGTTTGATTTCAATGAACCGGGCTATTAAATAATACAATTTTAATGACAAAAATTATATTTAACATTACAAAATATGATTTCAAGCCATAGATGATTAGAGACATAATATGCAAAGTCTACTCATATATATAATATATATATATATGACCACTTCCTGTATTTTTGGTTAAAAAAGAGGGAACTGTTGTAAATCTACCTCTGATGTTGCAGTGTCAGTAGTATTTTGTGAAATCTATTTTACTCTATGGAGGCAAACTAATGATCAATAGTGAAAACTACCTTGGAGAAGAGTTGCACGGGTACGGTGAATTAGAGTTTATTTACAATTGAATGTTTGTTATAATATTTTGCACCAACTACAACATACAAGTGAGTGGAAAAAAGAAAATGAGTTAAATCTTTTGAAATTTGAAAGAGCCTGCCAGATATAGTCTCAGGTTAAACCAAGGTTTTAAAACTCGGAACCTGCAATCAGCAAACTCCACGCTGGCGGCTGCAAAAGACAAACAGTCATGATGCAAAGGTAATCGATGAGTGAAATGGGAGGGAAGGGGTCTTTTTTATAGCCTTAGAATGCATTTAGGGTTAGGTATTAAGTTAGTTTTTTATTTTATTAAAAAATCAATTTTTAAATTTTTTTTCATCCACAGAGGTGTTTCCCAGCTGGCCGGACTGTTAGTTGTGGGCCCGGCCGGCTAAGACCGGTTCAGTAACAAACCGACCGGTTCAAGCATCGGGCTGGCTGGTTCGTTACCGAACCGGTCTCTAGTCCAGTTTTAGGCCCGGTTCAAACCGCTGAGGATGTTGGCCGGTCAGACCCTCCGGTTCCGGTTCCAGTCTGGGTGGTTTTAAAAACACAGGGTTGTACATGTTGGTTCTCACCTGAAGCCTTATTTCAGCTACTCATTTGAAATCAATCCAGAGTTGTGGCCGGTTAAAAATGCCCAAGGGCTGGTTTTAGGTCTGAACTAGGGTTCTCAACTTGTTTCAAGGGCTGTGCCACGTCTGAAAATTAAGGTTTTCTGCATTTTTTGGGACAGCGTACTACTTCTAGGGTTTTCAGCCTGTTTAGGGCTGTTTCAGGTCTGTAAATTAAGGTATTCAGCATTGTTTTGGGACAGCGCACAGTTTGTAGGGTTTCTCACTTTTATTTCACCAATGCTCTTCTTCTTTGGCACTTTTTTGGTCCTTTCAGCAGATTCAAGGAGATATTTTGCAGATTTATGCCCTCTTTTAGGGCAGTGCACTCCGTTTTTGCTCTCTTTCAGCACTGTAGTTTTTTAGACCAGCACTAGTTCTATTCATCTAGAGGATGCCTAGCCGATGGCATTTTCTAGAGTATCCAGTTGAACTGCAAGACCATTGTCTAGGGGCATTTGCTCTAAGGGATGCAAAACTAGGGTTTCTGAATCATTGTTATTATAGGGTTTCAAATCCTTTCTTGGCCCCTTTAGTGGGTTTTCTTGAGGTCTTCACAGAGACTTCTCTTTTCTAGATAGATAGACTACTTCTTTGATGCACAAATGGCTATCTACCTTGCAGATTTCGCTATACCAGATTCAGAAGATGATGCTCTTGGTATCGACTCTACCTTATTGGGAGATATTTTCTTATTCCAAGTATTGGTACTTTTATATTGGGTATTGCAGTTGACGATGCAAGGCCTGCTCCTCAACTTTTGGAAGTGATTCTTAGGAATTCTAACAAGCATTTGGTCATCTGTTTGCAAAGGGAGACCCTCTCAGCTTCTTTGATGCAATTTCCACTCACAAGTCCACGGGATCTGTCCCACTCTATTTTACTAATGATTCTATGGAGCTCAGCATATTTCAAAGGATCTCTTATTTCCACATCATGATGTTAGTCCATTTTGGATGTACTTTTCATGGATGCTTCAACCCCATCAACAGATTGTGTTCCTTGGTGCTCCTTCAGCTGACCAGCATACTTCAATGGCTCCTTCTTCAAGGTGCCAGAAAAGCTGTTGTATTGGAACCTTGAATTATGGTGTGAAACTCCTCACTCTCTACTGTTAAAGCTAGGCCCAAGCCCATTGGAGAATCTTCTTGAAGAAACTTAAACAACAAACCAGGCATCTATAACCATGGGGATTTTTAATTTCCATTATTTCATTTGTTCTGAATGGAATTCCAACACCCACCCGGTGCGTTTGTCAGATTTGGAGATTTTAATATGTAATGCTAAACAATCAAAACAAACAACTACAAATCAAAGGGAGATGAAAAAGGGTCACCTGCCAACACAGTCCCTCAAGAGCTGCTCCGTCTTCTCGCATTTCTGAATGAATTTGCCAGGATCCACCTCCTCTGTTCTGCATTTATAATTGATAATCCTTCTCGCAGAGCACCGATCCCCGGACCCATAATTCTTCTTCGCCTCATCCATTAAATCCCCACTTTCTGAACCTACATGGCCGAGTCTGAAAAAACCTCCAAACCTTTCAGACAAACTGGTATCAGCTGAATCTCCCAACATCTTCAGAATGACATCTAATGGCCTATTTTCCCGCAAATATGCAACAGAGAAACTTCAAGAAACATATAGTTTTGGGTGGATTTTGTTTGGACGACAAGTAATGAAAAGGTACTATGTATTCCATTAGTGGTTAGCTTTTATATATATGTTTGGGTTTTCTTTCTTTAATCATTTCATTAATATTTTAGCAATATGGGTCCAATCGAGAATGAAACATAGAGCATCGTAGCATCGGTCTTGAGTAATCTAAAGGGTTTAGATTTTTTTTTCTTTGGAATATATGTGGTGGCTGACTTGGTATCATAAAGTAAAATTTAAATCTATCCTCTCACTCACTAATCTACATTCAATTAATTAAAAGAGTAATTTAAAAAATTAATTAATTAATTAATAATTAATAATATTAAAATGTAATTTTCTACATGTAGGTACGTAATTTAATTCATTGTATATCAATAGAACTATCTGGAGCTGCGACTACGTGAAAGAGCCGAGCCTTCTGCCTACGTGTGAGCACCGAGCTTGGATGCACTGCCTCTGCATGTAAATCGTACATCATGCTTGCAAACAGCCTTTTTTACTAGCATGCGGGGAAAATCGTGATCCAAAAGGGAAAGGATGGATCCACCCCCAGACCAGAGCCCGAAAGAACGTCGTAGAATGTTAGATGAAGCTTTCAAGAATCTGGTGGCTACCACCTCTTCCTCACCTATGATCATTTCGGAATCCAGTGACGTAAACTTTGTGAAGCGAGCAGTCGCTCCTAGGATCCAAATCACGTCAGCAACTTCAAGATTGAAATCCCTAGCTCTAAGTGAGAAAGGGATGATAGGTCAGTTCACGGGCATCTGGCCTTCGTCAAAGTCTATGGAGGTTTGGATAAACAAGAATTGGATGCCCCTGATATCGGGGGGGCTGCAACATTGCTTCTACAGAAAGGGCTTCTTCACCTTCATGTTTGAAAGCAAAGCCGATAGAGATCTCATATTTAGGAGTGGTCCCTACTTCATAGGTCCGCGGGGTCTATATCTAAACCGATGGAGCCTATCATTCGACCCAGAAAAGGACATTCCTTCTGCGGTCTCGGTCTGGGTCCGTCTCCCTCACCTGCCCTTGCACTGCTGGAATGATGAGACGCTTCAAGCAATAGGAAACTCTCTCAGTAACTACATCGACAAAGTGGAACCAAATGGATCCTTGTTTTCTTGTGCAAGGATCTGCGTTGAATTAGATCTGGAGAAAGGCCTGCCAGAGGAAGTCAATTTACTCATTCAAGTGCAAGAAATGCCATGAGTATGGCCACTTCGTCAAAAACTGTCCCAAGGTGGTTCAAGAGACCCTAGGAAAAAAACAAGAGGAAGGCTAGCAACAACCAAAAAGGGGAAGGAAAAACCCTCCAGAGGCAGGTGCGATGCAGCAAAAGAGTAGTAAGGAAAAGCCCATAGAAGTAGAAAAATCTCGGTCAACAACCAATAGGAGGCATTGGTTACGGAAGAAGGTGAAATTCCCCCTTTGGAAATGGTAAATGTTGAAGTAAAGGAAGAGGAAGCCTAGGCAATCACGAGTATCCCTCCCCCGTCTCCCAGAAATGAGAGAAGTGAAAAGGCTTTGGAAGGATCCACAACGCCAGGAGGAACTTGGGAAGAGATGGTTAAAAACTGCAGAATCACACCGTAAGGATTCTCCCCAGAGAGATCGCCTTCACAGGGATCACAGGAAACGCAAGAAGTAGCTTCACAGCCAACCACAAGAGGAAGGAAGTTGCAAAGACAACTAAGAGAGCAAGAAGCGGAAAGGGAGATGGAGCTAGGGAGGCAAAGAAGTCTTGAGGAAACTAAGCTTCTACATAACTCCAAAAGTCAGGGAGGGGTAAGAACAGATGGTAGATCTCGAGCAGGTAAGAAATGATGAAAACCGTCTCTTGGAATTGAAGGGGTCTGGGCAACTTAAGCGAGGTAGAAGCAATAAAGGACATAATCAAAACTGGGAAGACAGACATACTGCTGCTCCAAGAGACGAAAATGCTAGATGTGGAGGCCATGGCACTTTCATGTCGATTCTAGAAAAATAGCAAAGGGAAAGCCATAAGTTCTAAAGGAGCATATGGGGGAATAGCCTCCATCTTTTCAAATAAATTTTTGGTTAACTCAATTAGGGAAAGCCATCATTGGCTTTTGATAAAAGTTCAGGAAGAGGAGAACCGAACCCTGTTATACATCTGTAATGTATACGAGCCAACTCACTACAAGGACAAGGCAACATTCTAAGAAGATCTTAGCAACGTCAAAGAGAAGATGCATGGGAAAGATCTTATCATTGTCGGGGATTTCAACACTACTAGGTCACAGGATGAGAAGAGAGGAGGCATAAAGGTCGGGGACCCCTTTGGTGAGAAGATGGAGGATCTAATGGTGGATCTAGATCTGTTGGATATTCCTCTGAGGAACAGAAAGTACACATGGAGCAACAGAAGAGTCAAAATTGGGCACATTGCGGCAAGGCTGAACTGATTTCTGGTAAGCTCCTCTTTCTTGCAGAAAGATCTCCTCCCTGCCTCTTATGCTCTCCCTTTCGCAGTGTCAGATCACAAACCATTGGCATTGATCTTATCTCCGCCTATCAATCTTGGGCCCCTCCCCTTCAGATTCAATCCGATTTGGTCGCATGATGTGAATATAATGGAGCTAATCCAAAGGGAGTGGAACACCCATCACTACGGATCCCACAATTACATTTAGGAGTCCAAGCTTAGGGTAGTGAAAGCTGCCTTAAAGAAATGGGCGAAAGAAGACTTTGAGGAACCCACAAAGCAAAAAATCAGCTTACAAAGGGACTTAGTTGCATTACAAAGCAGAATGGAGGTGGAAGAGGTGACCACAATGCACCTGAAGCAAGAGAAAGAGCTAAATCTCATAATTCTAAAGGCTACAAGGCAAATTGAAGAGGGATGGAGAATCAAATATAAACAAAAATGGTTGAAGGGGAGAGATAGCAACACTGAGTATTTCCATAAACAAACCAAGGTGCAACAAAGCTACAACTCTATAAAGGAGTTGAAGGGTATTCAGGAAAACAAGACAACGGGGCAAGAAGAGCTTAAAGATCATGCTTTCAAACATTTTCAAGAACTTTATGCAGACATGAATGAAATAGATCGGGAAGCACAACAGGACTTGCTCCATGGTATTCCATTGATCATTTCAGAGGCAAAAAACAAGGAGTTGGCAAAGCCCATCTTGGAACACAAGATAAGAAGTACAATTTGGTCACTCCATGTTGATAAAGCATCGAGACCAGACGGCTTCACAATCAATTTTTATAGAGCATCCTGGAATATAATAAAAGAAGACCTGAAAAAATGCTCAATTGGACAAGGAAAAAAGATAAGATTGGCGAGGCAACCAACTCATCTTTTTTGGTCTTGATACCTAAAGAAAAAAACCCCTCAACACTCGATAGATTCAGACCAATCTCCTTGTGCAACACCTCCTATAAAATTTTGTCAAAGATTTTGGCCACAAGGATGAAAAACATAATGGGTTGTCTCATTCCAGACTCGCAAGGAGGATTTGTAGCAGGGCGCCAGATCCTAGATAACATCATCATCATACAAGAGTCAATTCACTCCAACTTGGAAAGGAAGCAGCAAGGTATGGCAATTAAACTTGATATGGAAAATGCATTTGATAGGGTAAATCACTTTTTTTCTTTTTGAAGTCATGTCTAAATTTGGTTTCTTTGAAAGATTTGTAAGGTGGGTCAAAGCCTGTATAAGCAGGCCTTGGATCGCACCATTAGTTAACAATAGAATTTCTGAATTCTTCCAAGCAACCAGGGGGCTTTGGCAAGGTTGTCTGATGTCCCCTTACCTCTATATTTTAGTTGTCGAAGCCTTGAGCAGAAAGCTACAACTCTTATAGGATTCTGGCGACCTTAAAGTCCTAAAGATAGCCAAAGGTGTGAAGGCTACCAACCATGCACAATTTTTCGATGACGCCATTCTACTCAGAGGTGCATCTATCACAATTGCTCGAAGATTCAACTCATTTTTGTCCTCCTTCCTCAAAGCAACTAATGGCAAAATAAACTCAGCTAAATCCAAAGTCTACGATTGGAATTGCACCCTTGGAACGATGGCAAAGATAGCAAGAACTCTCAGTTTTGAAGGAATTGAAATCTGTAATCCATTCAATTACCTTGGGATCCCGATATTCAAAGGGAAAAAAGGGCGACAAACTGGCAAGGGACAATAGACAAGATCAAGAATATAATTAACTCCCGGGGGACAAGGTGGCTGAATCCGGCTAGTAAGCTCACTCTCATCAATTCCATCCTCTCTGCATATCCCATTTATACCTGCTCGATCTTTCTTGCCCCAAAAAAAATCATGAAGGACCTTGACAGAGAAATCAGAAGATTCTTGTGGCAAGGAGGCAAAACTGGCAGCATTAAAAAATTTCATTTGATAAATTGGGAGACTGTCTGCAAACCCAAAATTTATGGAGGCACTGGTGTAAGAGACCCAATGAAAATGAATTTAGCTCTTGGAGCTAAAATCCTGTGGAGAGACGTGACTGGGAAAGATGCCTGGTGGAAGAAAAAAAAGTGCAAAAAAAATACATGTCTGGCAGCAGAAAGAGATGCTTGGACAACTTGTGCATGAGCAGAAGTGCATCGCCGGTCTGGGAAATGTGCAAATCGGTTGCTCAGATAATAACTCAAAAACTGATGTGGTGTCCTGGCAACGACAAGGAAATAAAAATATGGACAGATCATTGTGCGTCACTCACCCCAGGCATGCTAGCGTAGGCTCTGCCAGAGTTAAGGCAGAAGTTGGATGAAATGAATATTAAATCGCTGCACGATTTGTCTATTTGGTTGAGCAGTGGAAGGTGGACAAGGTGGCATGAGCTGGAAGTCGGCCATCTAAATGCTGAATATCTTGCTCTCATCATAGTGTTGCCAACACCAATACACCGCGCACTGAAGGACGAGATATGTTGGGGGAAAAGCTGAATGCTACACAGTGAAGGCAGGATACAATGAAATTGATGAGTTTTATAGGATGGGAAATGGAAGAAGATATGGAGTAAGGATGGTCTGCCCAAGATCAATGTTTTCTTCTGGATTCTTGGCCATGGGAAAACTCTAACAATAGATAACTTGAGAAAAAGAGGCCTGGAAGGACCGTTGAGAAGCATTCTCTGCAAGGAGTGTGAGGAGTCCCTTAAGCACCTTTTTTTTAGAGTGAAAATTTTCCAGGGAGGTGTGGCATCAAGCATTCAAGGAGCTGTAATTTGATTTGATTATGCCAACGAACTGGGACGACCTTTTTGTAAGATGGAAGGACTACTATCAAGGTTCACTTCTCAACAAACTAGATTTTGCAAGGGCTTGGGATGCTCTTCCTAGATATATATGCTAGAAGATCTAGACAACGAGAAACAAAGAAATATTTGAGGGGGAAAAGAACCGTCCCGGAAAAGTAGTGGCAGCTGCAAAAGCGCTCTGGGTGGAAGCTTTATGCATGAAGGGAATGAACAACATTAGTAAGGAAGTATTAATGGTTGAAGAAAGAGATTGAGTCTCTGAAATGCTAGCTTCCTCGCCACACCAACCATGGACTAACTTAAAAAAAGCATAACCTTGCATTCCTGGCAAATAAGGATGAAACCGGAAGATTTCAAATGCTGGTGGAAGAAATTGGGTTGTAGCTCTTTATTCTTTGATGGTGCCTCAAAAGGCAATCCAATGATGGCATGAGCGGGGGGAGTCTATTTCAATTCGGAAGGTAGCAAGTTGAAAGAGTATGCATGGGGAATCAACAAGAAGACTAATAATGGGGTTGAATGGTTAGCATTAATAAAAGGACTGGAGCTAGCAAGGAAAGAAGGCATTGAGGAATTAGCGGTCTTTGGAGATTCGTGCATAGTCATTGGAGAGGCAAAAAATCTAGTAAGGAGTAGAAAAAGCCCAATAACCAAAACTCAACAACTTTTAAAATGTGTGGCAAATGAATATAAAGCCATCAACTTCCTTCACATTTTGAGAGAAAATAACACTCATGCTGACAGGATGGCCAACTAAGGAGTGGATCTAGAGCATGGAAGCCTGTTATGTGATCAGCCAGACCTGGAGAGAAATTGGGTTCCTTTATAGTGAACCATGTCTTTACTTTTTTTTTAATGCTCTGCTTTTATATCCTTTTGCTTGGGCAGTTTATAAGGTGCTTCAGCGTTCATAGAATAGGAATTGGGGATGATAAAAAGAGATTGGATAAAGAAGCACAAGGTGGATTGGATCTGATCTTCCTTTGGGAGAAGTCAGTATCCAGGTTGTTGTAATTTTTGATGACCCATTTTTTATATATAAAACTCCTAAACCGTTATTGTTAAAAAAAATATTAAATGCATAAAATAATTTAGAAAAAACAAAATAATGTTTAACCTTTACAAATTGATTAAAAAGAGTAATTTAAAAAACTAATAAATTAATTAATTAATAATCAATAATATTAAAATGTATAAAATGAAACGGAGGGCGATCTCTACAATCTAGCATCTAATTGCAGGCTGCACGTTGCTTCTCGCTGGGCCCAAGCCGGCCATTGGAGGTCTCTACAGGTGGGATGAGATTGTTGGGCTCGTGCTCCTTGCCAAGCCTTTGCTGGGCTGTGCTGATCAGAGGCTGGCCTGTGCTGGCCAATGCTGAGGGGCTAACTGGGTGGGCAGTTTGATGTTTGGTGTGGGCGGGGATCCGTCCCCGAATCTACGCCTGGATGATTTCGATCACTTAATTTCCTCACACAATAGGAGATCCCGCAAAGGCGATCCACCGAAATTTGTCAAAAGACTTGAAGATGTGTCGGAGGTTGCCCTTCGTCCAGAAGAAACCATACGGGTAGCTCTCTCTCAGGCAGACCGAGCACTGATCGGACAATTCACGGGGCTCTGGCCCTTGCCCAAAACTACGAACAACTAGGTCCAAAGAAACTAGAGGCCCCTTATCACCAATAATGTTGCTTCATACTTCGTTGGACGAGGTTATTTCATTTTTTACTTAGAATCCAAGGACGATAAAGAGTTAATCTTCAGGAATGGGCCCTACTTCATGGGACCGCAAGGTCTTTATCTTAACAGGTGGACTCCAGACTTTTATCCTGAAGCTGATACCCCAAAAGCAGTGCCTGTCTGGGTCAGGCTACCTAACCTTCCTATGCATTGCTGGAACCCTAAATCCCTCCAAGCCATAGGGACTGCGCTGGGGAACTATATAGATATGGCTAGTCCAAAAGACCAATATGCTTGTGCCCGTATTTGCGTTGAGGTCGACCTCGAAGCTGGCCTTCCCGAAGCTATCAAGTTAACCGTGGGAAATTGGTCCCACTTCCAAAAACTTGACTATGAACAGCTACCTTTCAAGTGCAGAGGCTGCCACGAGTACAAGCACTTCATCCGCAACTGTCCTAAAAAGCCCGAGACACAGCATGATAAGGCGGAAGGATGGCAAAAGGTGAATAGATCTAAGTCCAAATACCAACCCGGAAGGGGTCCAAAAAAGGGTGAGGGGACCAATGAAACAAGGATCACTACTCTCGAAGGATCCCTAAAAGTATTCAAGACCAAAGCAACAGTAGAAGTCAGGAAAGATCTCATTGAAATCGAAGAGAAATCCAGCAATGAAGGTAATAAGGTGTCTGAAGCAGACTTGTCAGCCCAACAAATGAAGGACCAAGACGAAGAAATGGCACCGGTCACGGCAGGAGAAATCCTGGGGAAGTTAGAGGAAGACTCTGGAACGGAAGAAGAGGAAGAGGAGGAGGGGGGAATCGAAATAACTACTCCAAGAATGTCTAAAACTAAAGGAGGGAAATCCAGGAAAGAAATAAGGGAGCAAGAAACCTACAAAGATAAGCTGCAAGGATCCCAACTAACCTTGGAAAAGCTTCTGAAATCTACTAGGAACACCCGTCAGCAAGGGCATGCCCAGAAAGGGATGCCTACGATCTCCAAAAGTAAGTAATGAAGGTCCTCTCCTGGAACTGCAGAGGTCTCGGAAGCAAAATCAAGGAAGAAGCTATGTCAGATCTAACTTCTTTACATCAGCCGGACATCTTTCTGATCCAGGAGACCAAGATGGAGGAAGCTACATTTCTCTAGGTAAGTCAAAAATTTTGGAAAAACAAGGGGAAAGCCGCAATTAGCTCAAGGGGGCTTCTGGTGGCATTGGAACTCTGTGGAATGATAAGAATTTTGACATTGTCGATATCAAGTACAGTACACATTGGATCCTCACCCAGCTGAGGCAAAAAGCCTCGAATTCCCTGGTAAGCATTTTCAATATCTATGCTCCCAACTCTATTGCTGAAAAAAATACCTACTGGAATCTCCTGCGTGAGGAAAAGAGTAACCTGCAAGGTAATATTATACTTGCGGGTGATCTTAATGTCATTCTAAGTCAAGAGGAAAAACGAGGTGGATCTTTGGTCAGGGACCCCATAAGAGAAACTGTAGATGAGATCATCCTGGAATGGGATCTCATGGACATTAAGCCTTCTTCTGGAAAGTATACTTGAAATAACAAGAGGATCGGGCCTGGGCATATTGCTGCCAGTATCGACTGGTTCCTGGTCTAAGACTCCTTCCTCTTGTTGGGGCTGAATTTATCTTCCAAAATATTGCCATTTGGAGTATCTGACCACAAGCCCATCCTTCTTGAGATGGTTAATAACAAGAACTGGGGTCCTATTCCATTCAGATTTGATCCCCTGTGGGCTAATCAAACTGCATTCCTCAGGATTGTTGCCGAATCATGGTCCCTCCCAGTCACAGGGTCACCTTTCTATGTTTGGGAGGAGAAGCTCAGAAGACTTAAAAAAAACCTTAAATCATGGGCTAAGGCCATTCCATCTCCCTCTGATAAAAAAACTCAAGTTGTTCTTGAGCTTGAGTCCCACCAGGCTGCCATGGCGAATAAAAACATGGACGCTATTGATATCCAAACTGAGATTACTTTGCAAACGAATCTCCACAAGGCCTACAAACTCGAATCAGATTGGTGGAAATTAAAAGCTAGATGCAATTGGTTGATTGATGGCGATAGGAACTCGAGTTACTTCCACAAGCAGGCGGAATCCAGGAAAAACATCAATTGTGTGCAGGAAATTCACGTTCAGGACTGAATTATTAGCAGCCACTATGAAATTAAGAAGGAAGCGACTAAGCACTTCAGCGATCTCTTCAATGCCCATCCTATCTTGGACGACGCCGAGCTCATGAGATTGATCCCCAATGTTATAAAAAAACAGTGAAAACGAGTCCCTCAATCAGATTATCACGATGGAGGAGATCAAGAGGGTCGTAGATGGCATGAAGGATTGATCCGTAGGACCTCAACTTGTGTGCATTAAAAGTTTGTTGTAAAAGAATGCGATCAACAGGTTAATTAATGGAACAATGTTAACAGAAATTAAATGCTCAGAATGGAAAACAACACTGATAAACAGATGCCAAGAAGAAAACACAGAAACAGAGAGTCATAAACAGAGGTTGATAACGAAGTTCACCCCCTTCACTGGGCTACGTCTCCGGGTCCCTCTCCAATGGGAACCGATCCAATTAATGGCTTTAAAATGGTACAAATGGGTTTTGGCATCAACTTCAACAACCGTAAAACAGAATGCTGGACATAAAGTCTTCAAGACTCCTCCCTGTGAAATTACAATCTGGTCTTCAAAAGACCCAAAATGTAACAGAGAATACAGTCGACTCTAATACAAACAGCAATCTGGAAACTACAGCAAAAATCTCCAAGCCTCTCATAATAGAGAAACGTTTCACTGCGCTCTAAACGAACTCCTCTAATCGTCCCCCTTCACTGGTCGCCAGCCTCCTATATTTAAGCCTCATAAGTAACGGATTTGCCTTCTTCTTTCACACAGTTGTTACCATATGTTAAGACTGAATCATGCCATTTGGCCAAATCGCGGCCCAAGCATTTGACGTTCCCTATCCCCAACAGGTTGTTCCTCTCCTTATCAACGTTACAAAAAACTGAACCAAAGAACCAAAAAAACGTTACCAATGCGTCTATTCCATTCCCTGAAACATGGCATCAAAACTGTGTACCAAACTGCAAAACCCGTTTTGAAATTTCCCCACGCGAACGCATTGCTGAGTATTTGAGTTGGAAGTTTTAGTCATCTGCGCTTCCGCCATTGCGGAAGGGGATGTCCTTGGGACCTCCGATATTTTTCTCCGATGAACTCTGTCTCAATCGGCTGTCATCGGGTTTTCCATCGGGACGTCTTGTCTCTAAGTCTTCCGCAGTTGCGAATGGCGCACCACCTCTTTTTCTTGATTCCGTCGATTTATTTCGCCGATCCTTAAGGTTTAAGTTTCCGCCATTGCGGCTCCTTATCGCTCCGACTTCCGATCCGTTCTGAACGTCGTTTAAGTTTCCGTCGTTGCGGAAGGAAGAAGTTCTTGTGAGCTTCGATGTTGCGGAAGGAAGAAGTTCTTGTGAGCTCTGACGTTGCGGAAGGAAGAAGTTCTTGTGAGCTCCGACGTTGCGGAAGGGGATGTCCTTCCGACCTCCCGATGTTGAAGAAGGAGATCTTCTTCCGACCTCCGATGTTGCGGAAGGAGATCTTCTTCCGACCTCCGATCCTTATATTTTTGGCCGTCCATTTTTTCACCCGCCGCTTCTTTGAACCATTGTACCATATTGGATCAGTGTAATCTTTAAAGAGGAATAATCCGTCGGATCAAGGACGACAAAGCCCTGAGGCCCAATGGGTTTAATGCTACCTTCATTAATCTCTGCTGGAACATTATTAAGAATGACTTAACCAAGATAGTCAGAAAATCTCAGAGATGCAGTAAAATTGGAGGTAGCACTAATTTTGCCTTCCTGGCTCTAATCCCCAAAGAGAAGGAGGCCAAATCCTTTGACAGGTTCCGGCCTATATCACTGTGCAATATAGGTTATAAAATCATCACAAAGATAATGGGAAGCAGACTCAAACATATCCTTCCGAGACTGATCCCTGAGAACCAAGGAGGCTTTATCAAAGGCAAGAAGATTTGGGAAAATATTATCTTAGTCCAAGAGGCTATACACTCTAGTTTGAAGAATGGCGATAAAGGAATGGTGGTTAAAATTGATCTTGCCAATGCCTTCGACAAAGTCAGCCATCCCTTTCTCTTCCAGGTAATGCAGAATTTTGGATTCGCTCCTGAATTTATCTCTTGGGTCAGGGCCTGTATCAACAAGCTGTGGATTGCCCCACTTGTCAACGGAAGAGCTGCTCCCTTCTTCCAAGATTCGAGAGGTCTGAGGCAAGTCTGCCCGCTCTCCCCCCTCCTTTATGCCATTCAGGCTTTAGTCCTAAGCTTTCAGCTAGACTCTTCCAGGCACGACCAGGACCTTCCCGGCATCAAGATGGCTAGGGGCATCAAAGATATTAACCATGCGCAATTCGCGGATGATACTATCTTGCTAGGTGGAGCCAGTCAAATTATAGCCCGGCGATTCAAGACTGAACTGAACCGTTACTATCTAGCTTCTGGAAGCCAAATCAATCTAAGGAAAAGCCAGATTTATGGATGGAATATCAACCCTAGGGAAATGTCGGATATCTCTCGGGGCCTCAACATGGGTGGGGTTACTGCTTGGGAGTCCTTCATCTACCTGGGGGTACCCATCTTCAAAACCAAGGCCAAGAGCTCGGCATGGAATCCAATTGTGGAGAAAATAAAAAACAAAATCAAAGGATGAGGATCAACTTGGTTAAATTTGGCTGGGAAGGTAGTTTTAATCAAAGCTGTCCTGAATAGCTATCTAATTTATCAGAGCTCTCTTCTCCTTGCTTCGGCCAAAACCATAAATCAAATAGAAGGATTGATAAGGTCATTTCTCTGGCAGGGTGGCAGAGCTGGAAGAGGCAAAAAGTTTGCACTGGTGAGCTGGAAAACAATTAAATTATCGAGGTCTAAGGGAGGCCTTCATATCAGAGACCTTAGAACCCAAAATTTGGCTATGGCAGCCAAGCTGGTCTGGAACCTGCTAGCCCCCAAGCCCTCCTGGTCCAGTCTTGTGCTGAAAGCTAAGTATTTCAGGGGATTAAGGCTCAACTGCTTAGAAGAGGGCCATGTGACTCAGAATGGAACCTCCATCCATAAACTCTGTGTTAAGGTGTTGCCTCAGTTCATGGCTAATCTGTATTGGGTCCCAGGCAATGGGAAACTTATCAAATTGTGGCATGACAAAGTATTAGGAAAGACTCCTCCTCAATTACCTCGCCTGGAGCAAAGGATGGACGCGGTGGGGTTGAAATCGCTATGGGATATATCCACGTGGGAGAATGAAGAGCCTCAACGCTGGGTTGGCTAGAATTTACCAGCGTGTCCTGTTGATCTAGATGCAGAAAAATCCTTGCTACTCGTCCACTTGGCTGGGATAGCTCCAATCAGCAAGAACAACAGGGACCGACGTGGATGGGGAGAGCAGTCAGGTAAATACTCCATGTCCAAAGGTTACCAGTGATTTACTACAGATTATAATGACCCTGCTAATCCCCAACTCTGGAATTACCTCTGGAATAACACTTCGTTGCCTAAGATCGATCTATTCATTTGGACGCTCATGCATGGAAGAATACTCACAGGCAAGAATCTGGAAAAGAGAGGGCTCGCTGGCCCATTTAGATGTCCTTTATGTGATGGGGCTGTTGAAACTATTAGTCACTTGTTCTTGCAATGCCCTTATGCTATTTCAGTTTGGAATGCTGTGTTGAATCATTGGGGAGGTGTAGTGAGTCTGCCGGTTAGTATACAAGACTGTTTTTATAAATGGGAAAGCCTATACCAAGGTGAGCTGAATCAGAAAAGTGGTGTGAGAGCCTGCTGGTTAAAAATCCCCAAATTAATCTACTGGTGTTTATGGAATGAAAGAAACTACATGATTTTTCAGGAAAAGGCTCAACCTACGTGGAAGACAGCCATTAAAATTCAAGCTTTGCTCGGGGAGGTTATCAGTATCTCTAAGATCCCCAGTAACAAAGGAACTCTGACGGACAAAGAAAAAGAGTGGATGCGAAGTCTCAATCCCCTGGCTGTAAATATTGTTGATGCCAAGAAATTGGAAGAATGGGATATCGGGATGGATAACTCTCAGTTTGAAAATTGGCTAAAAGAAAGGAAAAAATTTAAACTCTTCTTTGACGAGGCTTCCAAAGGGAACCCAGGGAAGGTCGGGGGAGGTGGAGTCATCATTAATCCAGATGGGAAAGTCGAGGTGGAATACTGCTGGAATATTGGTTATGAAACTAATAATATGTTTGAGGCCTACATCTATGGCAAGGCCTAAGGCAACAGCTGGTTAAAGGAGTGGATGAGGTCATGGTCTACGGGGATTCCAAGGTTATCATTCAGGCAATGAACGGGGGAAGAAGGTGCGATAATGTTAAGACAACAAGACTGATAAGGAGAATTAGTTCCAAGACTAAACTGCTCAAAAAGGTTTATTTTTTTCATATTCTTAGGGGTCTTAATGCATTGGCGGATACTGCAGCCAATAAATCTATAGCTGCGGTTCTAAATGAACTTATTGTTAACTCGGTCGTAAGTAGTGACATCCCTCCTTAGCTCCTCGGATGGTCATCGCTCGAAAGAAGTGGTGACTAGGATGCTTGATGTAATGTATTTTTTCTTCAACAGTCTCATTGCTGAGTTTTAATTATATCATAACCGTTCATGTTAAAAAAAATATTAAAATGTATTAAATAATTAAAAAAAATAAAAGAATGTTTAAACTTTTCAAATTTAATTTAAGTTAATAATCAATAATATTAAAATGTATACAATAATTTCTAAAAAAATAAAATAATGTTTAAACTTTTCAAATTTAATTTTAAGTGTGTAAAAGTTTTTGAAATGTTTTATTTAAATGAATACCATATAAAGATAATAATATGACCTTAAAAAGTAGAGAAATGTAAAAGAAATAATGTATTAATTTTAAGTTTTTAGAATTTTCCAAATAAAATAATTAACTTCAATAATTAATATGACTTAAAAAACATTAAAGAAATAGAAATGGTAAAAGTATAGTTATTATAGAGGAGATTTTTAGACTTTCTAGTGTATTGTTATTCATATGAAAGATGTATCGAGATAAAGTATTTAAGAAAAGAGAAGTAGTGAAATCTAAGCATATTTATCATAGAATGGTTTACAAGCGATCATATATCTATGTGGATATCATATTAATATTAAATATTATTGGTAATAATCTTGTATGGAAGGGTGGCAATGGTGTTGATCTGAGGATATGTATTGATCCTTGGGTAGGTTGTAAATGGCGACATCATTTACCTACTTTACTGTTTGATAAATTACACTCTGTTGGTATTTTCTTTCTTAAAGACATTGGATGCCCTGGTTTGACTCCCCTGAGTGAACAAGGTTGGTTATCTGCAAACATTCTTGGTCTATCTGATATACAAGATGTATTATGCTGGAATGGTTATCTAGCCATTCTTAAAGCTAGTCATGTTAGACTTACTAACAGTGATGATATACTTGTTTGGAATCTGTCCAAAAATGGTAAATATTCTCCAAAAGAAGGTTATGTGCATTTGCTACAGGACAGGATTGGTTTGGATATATCCTGGTGGTGGAAAGTTTTATGGAAACTTAAGTGCCCCTTAAAATAAAATTTTTTTTGTTGGTTTCTCTTTTCTGCTAAGGCACTCACTTGGGATGTCTTGGTTAGAAGAGGTTTTGAAGGACCTGGCAGATGTTACTTGTGTAAATTGGAGGATGAATCTAATTTTCATCTTGGGGTGGATTGTCCATTCACTAAGAGTGTTTGGCTTGATATTGAAGATAAATTAAAATTTAGGAATCTTTGGTATGGGGTATCTGTGACAGATTGTTTGAAGAACTGGTGTCTTAATATGCAAGTTAAGCATATTAGGTCGTTGCCTATTGTTGTTTTGTGGTTTTTATGGAAGGCTCGCAACCAAAGCTGTTTTGAAGATCATTCTTTGATGCCTTCTCAGGTTTGCTCTTTCAGTTTGGGTATGATGAGATCTTTCCCACAAGAGGATTCTGTTCTGAAAATAAGACCTGTATTTGTAGAAACAATTGATAAATCTTACCCTTGGGGTTTTTTTGATGGATCAACAGCAAATTTGCTTGTGGAGCTGGAGGTATACTTTACTTTCTGATAAACTTTCATTTTCCTTTAAAGCTGGTTTAGGGGCTGGTACTAACAACACTGCTAAACTCTGTGCTTTAAAGCTTCTAATTACTTTGGCCAGGATGAAGGATTATGCAAAAATCCAAAATTTTGGCGACTCTCAATTAGTTATTAACTAGGCCAAGGGTAAATTCAGAATGCACAATTTAGAATTATCTTTAATTCTTCAGGAAGTACACAGACTTTCTGACACTTTTGAGATGGTGCAGTTTCAGCATATTTATCGTGAAAGGAACAGTTTAGCTGATTCTTTAGCAAAGGATGGAGCGAGGATCACCGAGGGTTTCTGGCTCATTAAAGAATTAAGAGAGGATTCATCTTTTGAATCTTACCAGATTTTTTTGAACTGATTATGATGATCTTGAGTTTTGGATTTATAGGACTGATGATGGTGAACTCTAGATGTTGTTGCAACACTTATTGTTACTACATGTTGATTGTTGTTGGTTGAATAGCTTATGTTGTTTGAGACTGATATATATTATTTTTTTTAGAGATACTATGGAACCTATTTGGAGATATTTGAGGGTGATAAAGATATATCATCTTACTTTTGACACTATATGTGTTGTTATGATTTTGTTATTGCTTTTAGCAAATCAATGTTGTCTTGATTTGATACATGATCTTATGATCTTTTGTAAATATTTTGATTTAGAACTCCGTTTGACAATGAACCTTTCAGATCCATCTGAGGAATGTAAAGAAATTTATGATTTTTTTTCTATGAAAAAATCATATTAATATTAAGATCAAATTTGTAGACATGAAAATTGGGAGGAGATAAAATTAGGGTTGCAACACGATGGAGCTAGGGTTTCTTAACTATTAAGGCTTTCATATGTGAGGGTTTGCTATGGCTCGGTATGAGGATGATTTGGATTATTCTGAAAATCCATGGGTTAAGAGCTAAATCTTTGTTTCTCTAATCAAAGGTCATCTTCATAGCTTGGAAGGCACGCCATTCTGGGGAATTTGCACCTTTCAGGTGTAAATGAGCATGTTTAAAGGTCGATGCGAAGGGGAAAAGTATGGGATCTTATTCAATGGCTAGGAATCGGTGGTGTAAGGTGACAAGGGTCAAGATATGTGCATAACCAAACATTAGGTCCAACTTGTAAAGTGGGTGATTGTGATGTAGCATTGGTCTTATGAAATCAAGATAGAGACTTTAAGTTAGGTTGTCAATATGAAGTAGGGATACATGGACATTGGTTGGACTGAAGGAATTTGAAACTAATTGCTCTAGGGGTTATCCTCCCAAAGATCGTCTCATCGGGCTCGCATTGACTTTTGCATGATGGAGCCTATAGGACATTGTTGAAGCATTACATTAATCAAAGTAAGGTGTAAGAAGGCATATATCCCTTTGTTATAATGTAAGGAAAAAAGACAATTGATTGTGGTAATGAGATACAAGGTAGTGGTTCAAATCTATCTCCTTTAAGAGTTAAAACCATAGCATAAGAGGTAGAATCCATCGTCGATAAAGTTTAACTTTTGAGCAAGTTAACTTTGGTCATATTTTTGTGTTGACGTGTCCATTCCTTAGAGTTGTAAAGGTGTGTACGATAGGACTGACATAAAGGTTGTTGGCACAATTTATTAAACTAGCCTTGATTCCAAGGTGATAACCCAGGCTAATTTGCATCTTCTAGAAAGGGAGAATTAAGTGTTAGTAGCGGTGGCACAAAAGGAAAATAAGGAGAATGTTGTTGATTTGGAGGAAGAGACATAAAATAGAAGAATTTGGATAAAAGTTTGAAGGGTAAGGATTAAGAGGAGGCTCATGGGAAGGGAGATGAATTCAATAGGGGCGAATGTTGTATGTGGTTGAAGGAGAGAGGTGGAGGAATTGTGAAAGACTTGGGTAGAAGAAAAAGAAAGAAATGTGTAAAGTACAAGAGCTCTATTGTTAAGTTGGTTCTTAGCTAGGATATCAAGATGTTTAAGGTTGTTGAGATGGATTCTTAGACACTTGTTGGTAGATTCCATGATCGTAAAGTGGGTGATTCTTCTTTAAGGAAGTGATTGAAGGTCAAATGGTCTCTATAGCTAGGATATATTCCAAAAAATGTTCATCGTGTTAAGAGGTTGGATGGGATTTTGTTTTGGGAAATCGGAGGACATGAAAAATATTTCCTTTGCATAATAAATGGGACTCAATATCACCTATACTCAAACCATGGACTCCGTGTTTTTACTCTTGCTCAAAAAGATTTCATATAACTCTAGTTTGGGCAAAATTTCCAAGTCTCCTTTTGGATTTATGGTCTATTGAAGTATCTAGGGAAGTTAGTAATGCTTGGGAACCTTTTAAAAGCGGACATGAGTTTCTTGATATGAGCATTGTATTGGCAGCTCAAATTCTAGTACAAACTAACTTAAGAAATGATTTAGCAATTAAAATTACGTTGTTAAAAGGGGGGCATTCTTTTTCACAACCTTTGGACTTCTCGAGGGTGCCTTCAAGTGTATATAAAGATGTCATATATACAACCACGCAGCTTAGGATTGTGAGTTGTTTTTGTAAAAAGGTATAGATGCAAAAGGATCAAGTAGTAAAAGGGGGGAAAGATTTAGCAAAATCTTCAAATAAAAATTGGATGATGCTCCACAAGTGGTAGAAGGGTTGGCAATACAAAATGAGAAGGGTGCCTTTAAGAGTTTTCAAAGAGAGGCTTAAGAGAGGAGGTTGTTCATACTATGTTGGAAGCTCACGATGGTAATTGCGTGTCTTATGTATATTCTTCACCAATAATGGATAAGCATCCTTATAATAATTTTCAACAATTGGAAGGTGGTAAGTCCATAAAAGGAATACATGCCTTAAATTTGCAAGTTCCTTTTTTATTATCTATGGACAAAATGGGGTTATGAATTATATTGAAGATATTTTTATAAGTTTATCTATGTTGTTGTGTGGACTTGTTGGGGAGTGTCAACCCAAGAAGCATGTCTTAGCATATACTATTGGGGTGGATGGGTGTCATTTAGATGGTGCTTTTTATTGTTTTGTGTCTAGCAAACATAGTTTTGATGTTGCTATTCCAAAGGGAAGATCCTTGAGGAAGATAACATATATATGTTGAGGTCCAGGAAAGAGGATTAAGGTGATGTTTGTGGGGTGGTTGAGAGCGGTTAATTTGTTTGGAATCGAAAGGGTCAAAAGGGATTGTAAGAAGTAGAAAACATAATTATTCATTGCAGAAGGAAAAGGCTCATTATGAAGTATTGGGTGGAAAAAAAATTTATACTTTAGGGGTTCTTAGAGTAAATAATACTTTTTGCTTTAGGGGTTCTTAGAGTAAATAATACTTTTTGCTTTAGGGGTCCTTAGAGTAAATAATACTTTTTGCTTTAGGGGTTCTTAGAGTAAATAGTACTTTTTGCTTTAGGGGTTCTACTTTGATAATTCTTCCCAAGGAGACCCATGGGTCAATGGGGTTAGTGGAATCTTGTACTTGAGAAATTTACATGTAATAAAAGTTAAAGTTGGACTAGGTAGAGAGGTTCCAATAACTTTGCAGAAATTAAAGCTTTGAAGCTAATTCTCATGCTTGTAGCAGAAAAAAGGTGTCCCTAAAATTCAAATATTTGGTAACTCTCTTATGGTGATAAATTGGATATGAGGGTTAAATTCATTAGAAAAATTCATGTTAAGGCTCATCTTAAATGATATCCAAATGATCGCTTCTAGTTTTAATTAAATATATTTTCACCATACATGTAGGGAAAACTATGAAATGGCAGATGGACTATCTAAGGTTGGTATATTGTTGGTTTTGTATCAATGGCATATCTAAGAGGTTGAGGAAGGGTAGTCCTATGAACAACAACATCCATCATTTTTATGATTTCTTATGGTGGAAATATCTTATGTTTCTTACTAGGGTTTTTAGGTCAATGTTTGGCTCTTATATGTGTATATATGATGATACATGTAATGATGTTCATTTATATTATATGGAATGTTTGGGGATAAAAAACTGAAGGGAAGAAAGACGACGGATGTCCGGGTAAACTACACATAGTATTCCCTTGAGGGAGCTCTAATATGGAGCTTTCTAGTAGTTAGAGGGGAACCTAGATCCATTTTGGTCGGAAGCTCGGTTTCTAAGCACATGGCGATGAATCTACCAAGCCATAAAACTTTGTGAATAAGCTCTGTAGTGGATCCTCATGCAAGTATAGGTGGGTATCTTGAGGCTATCAGAATTAATCATTGCAAAGTACAAACTAAATACAATAAAATCCAAATGGGATTAGTGGTTATATGTGAGTCAAAGGGAAGCGATCAAAAGGAAAATAGATCTATTAACCCCTCAAAAATTGGAAAGTAATTTGATTGTAATAATAATTTAGGGTTTGGTGTTGCCTCATCTTAGTACCTAGTGTCTTATAATGATTACAAACCACTACCTCAATCAGTTGAGTATGTTGGCAAAGGTCCTTATGGAGATTGTGGTGGCTATGGGAAAATTCTCATTGATAATCTTGTGATACCTCTATAACAAGGAAAATTTGATTTACGGTTACAATATAAGTCTCCAAAATGATTAGTGAGGGGGGTATCACAACCCCTATTGATTCTAATGCCGAGTTTTTGGAGTAAGGCAGTGGAAACAAGGGAAAGTGTCTAAGAAAGTGTGAAAATCGAAGATCAAATCCTATAAGATTGGTGTTTGGTCATGAAGTAGAGTTGTAACAAATGTTCAAGCTGGTAGAGATGGCTCTTGTCAGGCATTTTTGGAGACATAACATAGGTGATAAAGGTTTAAAGGACTTGATGATGGGTTCTTGGAAACATATATTATCATATAAACTTGTTTCTTATGTATACTCCAATGGATGGTTATCATTTTATTTTCAATCTACTTTTGATGCTTCAGATATCTTGGTAGGATCCTAGTTGTGGGCCTCTTCCTACTTGTGGTTAGATTTATTTAGTGGTAAGTAACTGAAAAGAACAATTCCTCTTTATCTCACATACAAAATACTTCTCCTCTAGCGATAATCAACAAAGAGGCATCACCTGATAAGAAACCCAATTCTGAAAGCGATGTTTCAAGCACTATGCAGGACTAGTTTATCTCTAAAGGTAAGATCATATAAAACCTGGTCCCTTTGAATTGTACACCTTCTCTAGTTAAAGGACTAGTCTACGGATCCTTGTTAAATATTATTACTAGGTTGTCTTGTGGTTGGGGATGGGGAATTTTATGGGATTTTTTATAGGGAAGATCCTCACCTTTAATCCCCTACAAGTTTTGATTCATCTCTAGTTGTTGAGTGGGAGAGGCATTACTTTTAGTGGAAGAGGTGTATGGGTCTATTGATTTAAATATTTATTCTAAATCAAAGGAGAGATCGTGGAGATACAATCTTAGGCCTCAAAGTGAGTTAATTAATGGTTTGGATGTAGACACTATAAGGGGTCTCGATTGGAATGAGGGGAAGGGTCCAAAATGTCAAAAATCACATATTTATCTAGCATAAGTTAGGGTTGCTACTTAAGGAGTTAATGGTAGGTTCCCATCAATGGGGTACTTAAGGGACTAAACACCATAGGGAGGATTACACCATGATTTATCTTTCTTTTAAAAATGAGTTATCTTTCCTTTAAATATTTTTCCATGAACACCCTAGGGAGGATCCTTGTCAAATATGATTATTAGGTTGTCTTGTGGTTGGGGATGGGGAATTTAATGGGATTTTTTATAGGAAGATCCTCACCTTCAATCCCCTGCAAGTTTTGATTAATCTCTTAGTGGCCAAGCGGGAGAGGCATTGTTTTCAGTAGAATAGGTTTGTGGGTCTATTGATTCAAATATTTATTCTAAATCAAAGGAGAGGGGAAGGGTCCAAAATGTAGAAAATTGCATATTAATCTAGCATAAGTTAGGGTTTCCACTGAAGTAGTTAATGGTAGGAACCCATAAATGAGGTTGTTAAGGCACTGAACACCCTAGGAAGGATTAGACCATGATTTATTTTTCCTTTAATTATCGAGTTATAGTCAGCTATTCCACATCCCCAGTCACCTCAATGGCCCTTTTGAGGCAACGAGAAACTCATATGGGTGCCACTCTGATAATTTATATTGCTTTGATCTCCTTGTATCATGTCCCTCTCAACCAATTCGATAATCAAAGGAAGCATTACACAAAATGAGGGTCCCAAATTTCTCCCAATTGATACCAACAATGCGAAAATGTAGACATCCATAGGCTAGATTTCCTAATCATTCGTTAAACATGGTTAATCGGTCGTTATCTTGGTCTAATAACCAAATCCAATGGTTACAATCCATCCCGACTGTCAAATCCACGATCGCGACCGTCCAATTCCACTTTGTTGATATTTTCCAACATTTTAAACTGTTTTGACTTTGGAAATAAAAAATCGGAACACACCGTGGTTCATAATAGCCAATCTCGACTTCCTGAGTCTTACTTCCATACATCAGGAGTTGAAAGTCAGAACTGCAACCAAATCCTTCACCAAACCTTCAAACTTTTTTAATCTGATGTTTTCGATGTCGGGAGTCGAAATTCAAAATGCAAAGCTGCATTTCTACCAACCACTCCCAACTTACTGACTTCGACGTTTTCGATGTCGGGAGTTGAAAGTCAGAATGCATAATGGTCCCTTTACGAATTTCTCCCGAACTTCTTGACTTCGATATTTATAGTATCAAAAGTCAGAATTCAACAATGCACAATGACTTCCAACCAAAACCATCCCAATGTTCTGACTCTAACGCTATTGACATTGGGAGTCGAAAGTCGAAACCATTAAATGGGTAGCAACCAAATGTCTCTTGACTTCCCAACTCTGACGTTTTCGACTTCAGGAGTCATAAATCAGAGCTACAAAACAAGATCCAACAATTCATTCCTGACTTCTTGACTCCGATGTTTCCAATGTCGAGAGTTAGAAGTCAAGATTTCCACCCGATTTTCAACCAAACTCCTCTCGACTTACCGACTACAATATTTCTGATATTGGGATTTTGAAGTGGGCACAACCAAATGACTTTTGCCAAAATTAACCCCAACTTCCCAACTCTGAATTTTTTTACGTTGGGAGTCAGAAGTCAAGATCACTAACTGATTGACAATAAAACCTCTTATCACTTCCGCGCTAACGTCTGTATGTTGGAATTTGAAAGTCAACAGTGTCGACTCTGACCTATTCACAACTCTATCGAGGTCGATTTTGCTACGAAATTGCCCAATTGGGAGTTGAAAATTGGAATTTCCGCACTATGTTGCTCCACCACTCTGATTCTCAACTTCCACAGTTGGCATTGCAGTGTCAACAAGTCAGTACCCGATACATTGACAGGCAACCATCTGTCACATACTTAGCCAAATTTTCTCTGTTTTGCCACGGTTTTTGCACTATGTTTTCGGCCATGGGAATTCCATAGGATTTTGTCGATTTGGGAGATGAAGACTTGGTTGATTCAAGCAGGATAATAAGTCATGGATAATCACCTCCAATATTCCTATTAAACCATTACAAAACTTAATAAATATGTCAAATCCATTGAGCATATACAACATAATATACAAGGCAATGTATACACTGTTTAGCCAATTCATCATAAGAATAACAACAATGAAATCAAGCATAGGGATAAACCCATTTATAAACTATGAACATACAATCCATTGACAACTTAATCTACCATTTTATTAAATTCATTCATAAACAAACATCCATACATCTCGTAGATATTCTAAGCACTTACAAACAACATGGCACTTATCTTTTCAACTGAAACCATCCAAGCAAACCAACTATGTAAGGGCGATTTTCCACCTAACCATCGACCTTTGCCCAACCTATATTATTTTAGCACTCAGAGGTCACCCCCGTGTTGGGATATGAGTCCACTAGGGTAAAGGAATAGAAACATGATTCTCTCTCAACCACAACCCAATTCAATTTCTAGGTTATCATACAATCAATAACAACATTACAGGGCTCGTAGGCTTAGGAAAATCCATCTGCGTCCAAGGTGGTTGTGCATGCATCACTGCATACACCCAAAATGTGAATTCACAACATGAATCACAATGCATGAAGGAATGTCTATGCATTCCCCCTCCATGTGAATCTAATATTGGAAAATGAGACCATGAGTGAGAATGCATCCAGGGAGAGTGCGTAAGGATTCATATCAAGGTCGGCTTCTAGTTTATAGGAGAAGAATGGAGGAAACTTCCTTGACATGATGTATGAAAGCAGTAGGAAGGATGACTAACAACACTGTCACCTCCCCATGCTCCAATAACTATGTGAGGTGATTTCTCCACCAGCCTCACCACATGCATTCAAGGATGGGTTAATATGCCAACAAGGAAATAAATGGCTTATTCAAAACACATGGCAGCATTGGATAAGTTCACATGGTATCAAGGCTTGGTCTCCTATAGACACCCTTCCTCTTCCCCTCTGGTGGAATAATATCCCCTTTAGTGCTCCTTACACAGTCTTACTTAGACCATTTCATTATTTATGCACATCATGTTTACATTTTTGGGTTAGCAACACAATCCAACCAAACGATCCAATGACACATTCACACCCTTTATGCCTAGCGTTTCACTAGTTGGGCCTTGGCTTTATTCTCTGCACTAGGAATCCATGCTAGTGCATCTACATCATTTACATGATCCAATCAAAAAAATACATCACAAGGGTCAGGTTGGGGGTATTACAAGCCACCCTAAAAGACCATCCTTGAAGATAATTATGGATTTTCTCAAACTTTCCCTAATGCTTGTTTAAGAGAGATTGTGAAGGATTTGTCCAAGATTATGAGGGAAGAAGGATTATGGAGGATTTGTCCAAGATGTTTGTGGGTTGGTATTTTATGTCTATAGATGCAAAAATCATGTAAAGAGGAATATTATTTGATAGGAGTACTTGATCCTTTTCAATTCCTAATAGCTGGAATGCTGATTCATGGCTTAAGACTATAAATTTATGCACAAGTGCTAGGAAGAGAGAAGTTGGTTATGAGCATCTACAACCCCTATGTTGAAAGAAATAGCTATTGGGTGAATTCATTCAACCAGGAAATTATAATGAAAGGAAATATAATTTTTGGGGGGCAATCTAAACTTCCCTTTAAGGAACTCAAAGATTTGGGGACCCAATGATCATGTGAATAATTTATCTATTTTTTCTATGAAGAAGTGGGATTGATTTATAGTGTCATAATCATTTGTGAAAGACATTGCCATATTAAAACAATGGGTGAGCTCAGATGGAGAATGTGATTAGTTCTGTGTGCTTATAAAGATTTGAGGTGGGAAAGAGGCCATCCAATCCTTTCAAATCCAATGTAGGTTATTTAGAGGAGGTTGAATTTGTTCATGTGGTAGAGGGTTTATGGGATCCTTTTAATTAAACCCTTAGGAAGTTGGCTTCTATCCAATTTCATGACAATTTAAAAATATCAAACAAACTATTGGTTGGGCTCATGCTAAAAGTATTAGGGATCATAAAGAGTCACTAGAAGTTGAAGAGAAATTAATGATGTTAAATGAATGTGATGGGTCTAGTTTTCTCTCTAAGGGTTCAAAGTCTTATGTTCCTATCCTATAGTAGAGAAGGAGGAATTTATTTGATGAAAAAGAAGTTGCATGAAGGTTGAAAAGTAGGGCATTGTCACTATCCGAATGAGATGAAAACACATAGAAAAATCATCGATATGATAACCATTGAAAAATGTTAAATTGCATTTGGAAAATCACAACTAGATGGTGTGGAAGTGAAGAAATTGGAGGGATTATCTAAAGTGGGTATTGATTAGTTTGGGATTATTTACAAAGAAGAATAGAGGGTCTCTTTTGGAGAGGTGGTGAGAATGATTTCATTTTTTTTCTAGATCTATAAGTGAAATGGGAATAGAGATTGTAGTTATTAGTATTTGAAAGAGACATAGATTCTTATGCAATGAGGACCATTGTTGACGAAATGTTTTGAACCCACCATCTAAGGTTCTTCATTAGGACAAGATTTTTGTCCTAATAAAGAACCCTGGTTAATGAGTTTGAAACGCATCAACAAAAATGGTCCTCACTGCAGAAGAATCACCATCTCTTTCCAATCTATAAGTGAAGATGAAAAAACAATTATAACGAAGGAGTTTTCAAAGAATGAGGACGAGATAATTCTTCACAATTTAAAAAAAGTCAAGAGCCCAAGGCCAAATGGTAGGTCAAAAAAATCTTATTGGGATTCTTTCAAGTAATCGAAGGAAACAAGATCACATGGGAAAGTGTTGGAATCCTTTGAATCTCCCATCTTTCATATGGATAACCCTTCTACATTTGAAGAATTCATGCCTATTCCCCTCTATAATAACATTCATAAGATTATTGCCACGAGGGTGAAAAAGTTGCTTTCAAAGTTAGTTCAATATGACAGTTTGGCTTCTTGTAAAGTAAAAAAAAATCCATGAGTCTACTGGGGAAAATTCATAAGGATTGCATTCAATTAAATAGAGGTCTCAAAGAAGTGGTGGTAAATGTAGGGCCAGCTAGATGTATTTGAGATTGATGTTGATACACCTTGGGTTCTATGTTTCCTTTATCAATTGAGTGATGGGTTGTGTTTCATCTGTTTCCTTTTGGTTGTTGACTAATGGAGCAACCTCAAAGTTTTTCAGGCATGGTATAGGTCTTAGGTATTGGTGTTCTCTATCCCCATCATTTCTTAGTAGTTGAAGGGATCAATAAGGGCTTAAATGATTAAAAAGGACATTAACTTCCAGAGGAGTGAAGATTGGGGTCTCTTTTCATCTATCCCATACTTTATTTGTTGATGGCATCTTAATCTTTTGTGATGGGACCCATATGGATCTAGAGAAACTTAAGGAAATTTGGATCTATCTTGTGTTGCTAGGGGGATGTTGATGAGTGCAAGGAAGTTCTCTATATATTTTGTAAGATTTGAGGTTGAAGACAATGAATATTCTCCCTTTTAATAAGACTGAACTGGATGAAAGGTTGAAATACCTAGGATTCTTTATGAAGCATGATTCATATTCAAGGAAAGACTAGAATTATATGAGTATCAAAGTTGAGAATATAATATCAACTTGGTGTCACCATTGGCTTTATAGAGGAGGTTGATTGGTATTGGTTAATGTGGTATCAAAAGCTATTATTGTTTTGTGGATGTGTCCTTTTCAATGTGGTATTGGAAGCTATTCCAATTTTATGGATGTCACTCCCATATATTCCAAAAGGGACCGTGAAAAGATAACGAGAATTTGTTTTAGGTTTCTCTATTCTCATTGCAATAAAAAATTAGTATCCCTTAGGTAAAATGGAAAAATATTGTTGTTCTAAAAGCCTTGGGTGGGTGGGGGCTAAAAAATATCTTTCATTTTTCAAAGGATTTGGTATCCAAAAGTGTTCAAAGACTGGTTCAAGGAAGAAGATTGTGGTGCCAGGTTATACAACTAACAAAAAAATATATCATATAATTATTGAAGATTGGATAAGGAAGACACAAAATAATATGCATAATGTTTTGGTTGTTTGGAAAGCAATGATTGTGACATTCACTTTAATAAGAGAAGGTCTAATGTGGAAGGCAGGTGATAGGATTGACACTATATTGGGGGATGAACCATGGGTAGGAAGTAACAAAGCTTTTAAGCTTCTAGGAAATATGATTCAAGCCTTGTGAGATAGAGGTTTTTTCAAGATAACACATATTGTTAATCTTTATTTTACCACCATATGGCGGATAGGGTGGCTTCCAATGGAAAGATTTGATTTCAAAGGTTTGGGGGGGATTTGTGGACATACTTAATCATGTCATGTGAGATTCACTAAGAGAGATTATGAGCTTATTTGGTTAAGAATCCATTTTCTTACTATACTCTAAAAGCTAGATATCTCAATGTTATCTCAAAGAAATTATTTGTGGTGGTGTGGGGAAATCAAGAAATTTAAATGTATGTAAAAAAAGGTGGTTTATTCCAAATAACATGACCTTGGACATGGGATAATCTACATAAAATAAATAGATTTGGGCCTAATATATTCCCTTTATGTAAGAACTATGAAGAGACTAAAAATCATATTATTATGGTTTGTTATTATCTATTCAAGTTTGGGGGGAGATTAGTTTCTTGGATAGAGTAAGAAATGTGTGGAATAGGATTGCAATGGAGGAAGCGCTTAAAAACTCATGTGTTAACTCTTTGGTGAAAACACATAGAGCTCTCCTTCTTATTATAGCCTAGAGAATATGGCTGGCAAGGAATGATGGTCTTTTATAAGGATATCAAATCCTTCCTCTACATTGTGCATCCCAAGGTCTTAGCATATTAAAGAGTTCTCCTCGATTGAAGTAGGACAACCCCTTTAGGTGGAATGTAGTAGAGGTTGTGAATAGGGATATATCATTATCTTTGTTTGATATAGTTGCGCAAGGTGAATTCTTCTTTTGGTTAGTGAGAAAGAGGATGGCGAGATTTTGGCGATTCTATGCTTGGGATATTGTGGATTAGGAAATAACACAATTGTATAAACTTTCTTCTACAACCATTGTTGGAAGAGGTTCAAGGCTCATGAGTTAGTTAACTCTATCTCTTTCAATCACGTGTTGAAGGAAATGAATACATATTTTTATGTTATGTCAAAAGATGGAATTTAAATTATTCACATCCAAGTTAAAAAATAGGGTATGGTTTTGGAGTACTAGAAATCTCCATTCATAATATCTAAAAAATATTTGAATGATTATAAAAATGTATTTTTATGATTTTACAACTTTTTGTGTATGTTTCTAACCTTTATTTTTCTTATGCTTGTACGTAATTGGTAACCGATCCCAACGAATAAACAAGGTTGCATAGCAATGAGACCTGCCAAATCATGGAAGGATGCCAAAGAACATGGGCATTGTGAAGTGTTTGCATTGACGGAACTAAGCGTCTCTATCATATCTAGGGCAAGATGCACAAGAAGGTATGGATTGTTGCGGGTGACATTGTGCTTGTTGGGATCAGGGACTATCAGGATGATAAGGCTAGTGTTATCTTAAAGTACATGCTCGATGAAGCCAGGATTCTGAAGGCCTATGGAGATCTCGCAGAGAATGTCTGTCTAAATGAGGATATAACATGTGGTCTTGAATCTTGACAAAGATGAAGAAGGTGGTGTTGATGAATACATTGAGTTTAAAGACAAAGACATTGACAAAATCTAATTATGTTTTTCTTCTCTTTACCATTATTATGTAGCATAGGTTGTTCCTATATATTCTAAGCTTTCTTCATGTATGCATCTTTGGATTTTGAGCTTTCATCGACGTATAATGTACGTTGCAATGGTTGAATTTTGCTGAAGATCAGAGTTGCAAGTGTCATTATGTCATGAACACACTAATATTCTTCTCATGCAATTCCAATGCTATAATCGAATGTCATAGACATCATGTTTGGATGCACTAGTATTTGGTACACAACCCAGCACAATGATTTTCGTAAAAGACCGCTATGTGGAGCATAAATTCGATTTTGTTTGAGTGATCTAATTACTTATTATGCACCATAAAGTTAAGGGTGGTGTATATTAAGTTGAACTTGCTGCAGGTGTCTCGTCGTTGCACTAATTCCACCAATGCAGTCCTGTTTATATCAAAAGTGGATGACTTACACGGAGTAGTTCCACTGAGTTATCAATTATAATAATGTATCTTCATGCTTCCCAAGGAGCACAACCAAGCAACAGAGATACACGTGGACATTGAAACTTACAAATGTTATTGTCAACCCATGCAACTCAGACACTGATGAAATCATGCTTTCTCTAAGGTTTGAGGAGGACTTTATGTTGTTCTATACCTAAAACAGGCTTGATGTTATGCACCTGAGTTTCAGGTTTGTTGTTCAATTAGTTAAAATACATGATTTAATGGAGGCCTTATTGCATATCCAATTGGCTATAAATACCATACTTATGCATGGTACATCTGATTTACAACTAATAACTTGTGATATGGCCATCAACTTCTGTCATCTCAGCGATGACCATAGGGAATAGGAACTTACCTTCCAATTGTAGACAACGATGGTAGAATGAAAATTTTATTTTAATCTCTCCATTAAGCTGCATTGGGGCATTAAATCTGACTATTATGAATAACTTGATTGATTCATTTAGGCTTGATTGCAATTTATTCCATATATTCGTTGCTTTGGGTTCAACAACTTAAATTAACGTGGGTTATCATTGCAACGAGTGGAAGCAATTGAGTTCATGAGTGTTGGGTATTTGAAAGTATTGGCTTGAATTATGTTGTTGTAGTAGTAGATTCCTTGTCTATTAAGAAAGCGAATAAGCTTCGTTACTAAGGTAAATTTCTTTGCCTGGGAGATCTCCATAAATTTGCCATGAAAGCATATTGAGAGATGTTTTTTTGTTTTTTCAGAATACAAATAGACAGACAGAGACGTGATCATGGGGCAAGGGAAGATTGAAATAAAGAAAATGGATGATGTAACGAGCAGACGAGTAACGTTCTCAAAGAGAAAGTTAGGAATATTCAAGAAATCCCATGAGCTATCTGTTTATGCGATGTGGAGCTGGTCGTCCTCATATTTTCAAACACAGAAAGTTTCTATGAATATGCTAGTTCAAGGTATATTCAACGCCCCAACTTAATTTGTCCATGTTAACCATAACACAAAGATGAAATAGTTTTTAATTATTGGTTGAAATGTACAGGATAATAGAATCTAGATTTATCCTCCAAACGTGTAGGTCTTTTCCTTGATGTTATATTTGTGGAAATGTGGACTATAATTGAATCTAGATTCATCTTGTAACATTTGGTAATTATGGGATTCATATAGTGTAGATTTTTGTAATTTGTCAACATATTGGGCATAGTTTTGGGATTAAGTGTGGGGTATGTTTTTGTTCATCCTGATTTGGTTTACTGTCATTAGACTCACATTGAAAGATATAGAGGATGCATAAAGGTTTTTTTTCTTTGAATGTGCTTTTTTATAATAGTGTAAGACAAGCATTGTGCATCAACAATATCGCTTTAAATCCAATGTATCTTGCATATATAACATTCCATGGGTAAGGTGTCTAACGAGATGAAAGACCCGATGGAGTAGGTGAAGGTGTTGACACATATTTTTTTGAGATAGTGCATCATGAAGAAAAAAATCAATTGGACCTAGCCATTGAGTCCAACAACCACATTAAAATAGTTAGAAAATGTTATATGAATCCATGATAGAAACATTGCATCCACGGGTACCATAAAATGGGAATTTATATTGAGTATAACTGCGACCATGCAATAGTGTTAGTAAAGGTTTTGTTCAAACAAAAGGGGTTTGAACTTCTATGATTCCTGATATTTTTTATTTATTTCAAGCATGAAAAGGACCAAAGCTGACGCACTCTGTTGTATAACAACGTTTTGCCGGGCAACAATGCTTGAGCTTTGGCTTTTGATGTTGATATGATTTCGGTTGCATGTGAAGCTTGTTTTATTTGTTGGGAACTCCAGTGGGGGGTCACTCCAAAGCATGGGTCTTGGTGACATTGTAAGTTTGCTTCTTTTCCTTGAAATAATTAGGGAAAATTTTGTATCAGTTAATATTACCAATATATTGAATGTTGAAATCAATACATGCCAAAAATAATTGCGATCATTCCGCGATATGTTAATTATTTGTATTACCTTAATATGTATGCTAATTAAAGGACACAACATTTTGGATCTGATACCTTAGTGGATATTGATGTCTAGCATATGTGCAAGGACCTCAGCTGCTCCACTGCAATGGTAGTTGTGTTGAATATTGCCTGCTCTCAAACAATAAGCAGTAGCAAAACAATAAACAACGCCAATAACAATAAAATTGTAGCAAACGACTGGATGGGAGGTCAGTATGGAATATAGTGTAAAAATATAGTGTAAAACTGAAATGACTAAACTTTTATCTTGCATTTATAAATACAATTTTTGTATTTATAAAGGATTTGAATTGATTTAGCATTGAATTCCTACATAGCTTCCACCATATGCACTCCATACCTGGAAATGAACCAAAAGGTCTTTCTTCGGGCGAAGAGAAGGAAAGATCAGTTGTGACATAATTATGGCACTATAGATCCCTAATATAAGAAATTTCTTAGAAGGTGGTGGTAGTGGTGCAGTGCCAACAAAAGTTTCAAAAGTTTTAGCTAGGCTGGACGACAATGACAAAGGCGGTGGCAATGATGCAGTGCCAACTTAAGTTGTCAATGCATGGGTGGCAACCGGCCACTGTCAATCCCCATTAAATGGTGCACATGTCAATGCATAAAATACCTCATCCTGCTCTAAACCAAGCTATCCAAAAACTTAGGATATGCAAGCAGGTCTCCAGTAATAACACCTCTAAGTGATTAACCAACCAACCAATAATATCATAACTAAATAAATTTTAAAATTTTAAAAAAATGAAAAAATAAGCCTACAACATAAAACTATATGAAAAAAGTAAAAAAAAAAATGATCAAAACATAAAACTAATATGCAGTCAACTGCATATCTATTACAATATGTTGACCACATATAGAATACAAATCTGTGTACAGGAGGGACGGCTAAAAATATTTTACATGCAGCAGAGTAATAAATATTACTCTCTAGCTGTAGCATTGTGAACCCTTGAATCTCAAATTTATTACTCTGGCTGTAGCATTGTGAACCCTTGGATCTTGTTTGAGATCCATGGGTTTTGAGATCCAAGGGTTCACAATGGTGCAGCCAGAGCATTTATTACTCTGCTACATGAGCGACGATTTCTCCCGGACGGTGAAATTACGGGCAAATCCTCTGTACCGTGGCGCGTTCCCCAAGCCCCTTCTCCACGCCAGCTCTGACAACCGGTCCCGCACCTCCACAGTAGTTGTCAACTGTCGCCCATCAACTCTGGGTTGGAGGCCATGCAGTTGTAGTAGGTGCATTAATGCACCTGAAGGAATTGGTGAGTTTGAATGCTCCCAACTCCTTCCCTCCCGCGCCATCGATCTGGATCAGATCTCTATAAAACAGGACTCTGCCCAAACTCTGCCTCGACTTCGTCTTCGTCTTTAACGCTCAGAGGATATATTTCGTCTTTCCTCCATGTTATTTAGAGAGCTCTGCATTTATATTTGCTATGGGTAAATCGATACACATAATGCATATCATCCTTATTTCAGACAAGGTTTTTTATTATTTATATTTGGGTTTCGATTGACAGTAAAAGAGACTGAGCTCCGAGCCTGCGAAGGCTAGAAGCAACCGCTCCTCGCGGACAAACCACTGTTCGAATTCAGGGGACCCCATTTCAGTCAAACCTTGAGATCCCGTCTACGCCCAAGTCGAATAGGCTCGCAGCAAGCCAACGAGAAAACGTTGTCCAAGGAAAAGAAATCTGTTGATGAAGAAGTTGAAAAGAAAAATGAAAAGCAGAGTCAACTATGGTTTCTTTCTCTTGGATATCCTTTTTATCTTTGACTTGGAATTCTATGCTTTGTTAAAGGAGGAATGTAGCATGCTACAGGAAGACCTGCAAACAACAAGTTGCAAAGACCTATCTCACTGAATTTTAGTGTTTGCCATTGGTTGCTTGCAGGTCTTCATATGGCATATATTGGTTTCTTTTGCGGTTCATTTATGTTCATGGTATATGAAATATATATGCATTTTATGGAGCTTTTTTATCATTTAAAGAAGTGTTGTGATGGGGTGGTTTCTGTTGTATTATACTTAGGGTTTTGATTATCTCAATAATTATAAGCCTTATCTGAGATATCTTTGTGTTTATTTTATATTTGTGTATTTCAAATTTGAAAAATGAGATGTTTTTGTGGTTGTTTTGTATTCAGAATTTCGAAAATGGAGTACAAATAGTTTAGGATGAAGGTATTGGAATTTAGGATGAAGATACTTAAGTTTCATAACTTCGATTTAACCATCTTATTAATTGAAATTGATAGCATAAAGAAGTTTCAAAATTTTCAATTATATAACATTTATAAGTGGTTATTTTATTTTCAAACTTTTGAGAATTCGAGTCATAGTGAAATGGGTTGGGAACAAGAGCCAACTCAAAGTTCTTTTACTGGAACCAGTTGAAAAGCAGGATCAAGAATCAACCATTTTTTTTCTTTCCATTTCATTCTATCATATGTATGCCAATTCAATGATAAGGCAGATAATCTTTCAAATAAGGGACAAGCTCTAAGAAAAGGGCTATAGTGTAGGTGAATGTAGGCTCTTTGCTGAAGAATTAAGAGATAATCAGTTGGTGTCAACTAGCTCTTTCAAAGCCTACAAAGCTAGGCTCATGTCATGTTCTGAATTGAATCTGTTTAACAAATTATTCTGTTGAAAGTCTAGTAATTGCCTTATTTTGAATGGTTGTTGAATCTCACACTTTTTATTTCTTTCATTGGATTCTGGTATTTTTGTAACATCGTATCATTCCATGGTTAACCAATTGTGAGTAGTGGATTGCTAGCATAAGAAAACTGTTTTCATTTGGGTTTTTTTTTTCAGAGGAAAAAATACCAGTCTTTGTTATTCATAAGAATCAAAAGACATCTTATACATATTCCAACTTCCCTGGCAGAAAGTAAAAAAACCACATCAAAACATAGACAGGAAAAGATCTGAGCCTACATACAGCCATCAAAGAGAAGGAGCACAAAGTCTGATCATAGCAGAATTTTCTCATCATCCCTGATAGATCAAGTCAGAATATGCTGAGTAAGATCGGAGGTGATCATCAAACAGACATTCTTGAACAAAACTTGTAGGCTGAAAAGTCTCATACATGGCAGACATAGAAAAAACATATCAAATGCTGAGAGCCAAAAGAGGAAAAACAAAGAGACTTAGCATAATCTAAAATAGCACAAATTGGCCATGATCTATGATCATTCCATCCAAGGATTCAAAGAAGATCCATGACCCATATCCAACTTCAAAGCTTGTTTGGAGAGGCCGTCCGCCAGCGAGTTATGTTCACGGAATATATGTTTGAAAATCACATGCGGGACATGTTGTAGCATATTTTGTATATCATCACACCAATGTATCAGATAAATCATTTCATCCAAGGATTCAGAGAAGATTCCATGACCCATATCCAACTTCAAAGCCTGTTTGGAGAGGCCGTCCACCAGCGAGTTATGCTCACGGAATATATGTTTGAAAATCACATGCGGGACATGTTGTAGCATATTTCGTATATCATCACACCAATGTATCAGAGAAGGAACATTTAGTGATGCAAGTCTGTTGAGCCATGAGATTATAGCCAGAGAGTCACCAAAAATCGTGTGTATGGGTAAACCCATCAGCAAACTCACTCTTAGAACAGTCCAAAGTGCCAATAATTCAGCTCTGGTGTTTGAGTTGCAACCACAGCCCATGGAGAAGCTAAAAAAATGGACATCATTTAGAAAGATCACAAAACCTGTACCTCCAATGTTCTCTGCAGCAGCCTCATCAAAGAAGCCACAAGGAAAGACCTTCAAAGGGCTTGGACCGATGTTCCGTAATTTATGTTTTTTTTGTGGAACAGGGTATAAGTTCAGTAAGCTCTCAACCCGGGAGATAAGTGCTTGAACAGTAGGCTTCCCATTATCAGAAAGGCATATATTCCTGAGAATCCAGATACACCAGAATATGAAAAGTGGCAAATGTCTAAAGTGAGCAGAGGACGCAATATTGCTGTACTAGTGAGCCAGAAAGGAGGAGACAGAATTAAAGATGGGGGGAGAAAACCCATACCGAGCCGCAAAGTAGGAGAGAATACTCATTGAAAAAGAGCATTCCAGAAAGAGGTGCTGAATATCCTTTGAATTCAACTCACACAGAACACAACGACTCGGGCCCTGGAACCCACGAATTTGAAGTTGATCCCATGTTAGTATCCGACCCTTGTCCAAAAGGCAGATGAAACAACCAATTTTCAGAGGAAAATTATGAGTCCAAAGCATTTCGTGAACATAGTCCTGATCCTCTGAACAACAAGCAGATGTGATACATTCATAGCCCATTGCTGCAGTTAAAGGGCCCACATAGTTGTTATGTGACCAGAGAAGAGAGTCGCTGTGAACAGAAAGACGAATTCTGCCAAATTCCAGCCCCCTAATGTAATTCTCCCAATGAAATTTCCATTCACCTTGAAGATCAAGCTCGTCTGCCGAGAACTAGTAACCCGAAGCAAATGATGTTTGGTTTCTAGCTTGAGCTAATGTACATATCCCATAGTCTTCTAGATAGTCTCTTAAGTCGCAAGGGAGAATAAAGGAGGATCCCATACCAACTACGGGGTCCACACCCAGATGAATAGTTCAGCCATTCCCAACTTGCCAGAGTATCCGTTTACCTAGCCATGAAATGGTTAAGAGGAACCCTCTCCAAATAACCGAAGCATTTCGCAGATAGAAACATTTTTCTCGAAGCCAAGAGTGCAGAGGCTGTTTTTTCATATATTTTATAGAAAGAAGTTGATGCCAAATGCCATTGCTGTTAAGAGCAATCCAGAAGCTTTTTAATCTCAAGGAAAGACTGAAACTATGAAGATGCTTAATTCCCCAACCACCCATTGATGTTGGTCTCGCAAGGAGGTGCTAGTGTACGTGGTGAAACTTCTTAATCTTTGAAGAGGAACCCCATAAAAAGGAAAATATCAGTTGTCTGAGCTTATCTAGGATGGAAGGAGGAATCGGAACAAGGGCCATCCAATAGACAGGAAAACTCGAAAGAACAGATCTGATGAGAACAAGACGACCACCAATGGGCAAGAGTCGATTAGTCCAATGCGAGATACACTTCTCATATTTAGATACAATCCAATGCCAATCCTTGACCAGGTAACCCGATGGCTTAAGAAAGTATCCTAGATAGTAGAAACCCTGATTTAGATGTTCAAATCTGTAGGGTAGGAGGCCTATGATTCTATGAAGAAGAGCAGCGTCCAGGTCATTATGGAGAAAGCAAGATTTGTCCATATTAATATGCATACCAGAGGCCTCACAAAAAGTATCTAGAACAACTTTAAAAGCCAACCACTCCTCAAAAGAACCCAGACCAAACATAATCACATCATCTACAAATAGTAAATGTGTGAGGAAAAGTTGTGGCGATATCTTTATCCCTTTAATTCTACCATTTCTTTTGGCATCTTCAATCAGGAGACTAAGACCTTCAATGACCAGGATGAACAACAGAGGAGACAATGGGCAACCCTGCCTAATTCCACGCGAGGCCGGGAAGAAGGTCGAAGGAGATCCATTTATAAGGATAGCAAAATTAGCAGAAGAAATACATCCGAGGATCCAATTCACCCCCACAAGAGGAACCCCAATTTGGATAAGTAAAAGACGGATGAAGGTCCAATTGACTCTGTCGAAAGCCTTTGTCAAGTCCAGCTTGAGGATAAGGGCACACCTATTTTTTGTTTTGACAGAATGAAGGACTTCCTGCGTGATGGCTAAGGGTTCAATGATCTGACGGTTCTTTAGAAAGCCGAATTGCTGAGGAGAGATGGAATTGTCTAAAAAAGGTTTGAGTCTCAGAGCCGCTACCTTGGAGATCAACTTATAGACCAGATTGTAGAGAGAAATGGGGCGAAAGTCTGCAAAGGAGACAAGATGTTCAATTTTGGGGATTAGAGAAATAAAGGTGGCATTAAGGGAAGGAGCCACACTACCCGTGATCCTAGAAGTCTCAACCATATTGACAAGGTGAGGCCCCATAAGATAAAAAAAAGCCAGATAGAACTCGACAGGTCAGCCATCTGGACTCAACGCCTTATCTCTTTTGAAGGTTTTAAGTGCCACCTCCACTTTCGAAAGAGTGACAGATCCAGTGAAAGCCTCTTTCTCTTCGGAACAAATGAAGGAAGGAGAAAGACGAATTACCTTGAGCTGGGCAGCAATGTTTGTCATATGATCATCAACAAAGATATTCTTAAAGTAGCCAATCCCTAGAGATTTGATATTCTGATCATCAGTGACCCAAGTGCTCGCCTCATTTTGCAAACTCCAGATGGCATTTTGGTTTTTCCGAGCAGATGCCACTGCATGGAAATATTTAGTATTGGCATCCCCATTCAGAGCCCATGTAACCCTGCTCTGTAATCTTGCAGAGTACAATTCATGATCCAACAATTTTTGTAGTTCAGATTTAAGAGTATTCAATCTGCATTGCTTTTCTTCATTTAAAATAGCAGATTGTGAAGAATGCAGAAGAGAGCTGATTTTGTCTTCCAAAAAAACTGATTTGTCCTTCAACTTTTGAGTTGTTGAGGTGTTGAATCACTTTATTTTTCATTGGATTCTGGTATTTTTTGTGACATCATATCATTCCATGGTTAACCAATTGTGAGTAGTGGATTGCTAGCATAAGAAAACTATTTTCATCTGGGATGTTGAGGTGAAAACCGTTTTCATTTGAGTTGTTGAGGTGAAAACTGTTTTCATCTTGGTTGGGTTGTTAAGGTGTTGAAGTACTTTATTTTTAGAAATATGTCATGCTTGATTTATATTTTAAATGTTATTTGAATATTAAACAACCGTTTTTTTTTCTTCCTTTAAATAGTTATTTTGTATTAAGTACTGAATATTCAAATGTCTTCTTTTCATTCCAAAGTTTCAATCATGTTAAATGGTTATATTTTGTATTAAGTTTTTTTTAACACTGGTTAAGTTTTCTTTTTCATTCCAAAGTTTCAATGGTGTCAAATGTTTATATTTTGTATTAAGCATTTTTAATACTTAATTATGTTTTATTTTTTTTTAGTGATTATTTGTTTTTAAATCTACAATTTATAATTATTTTATTTAACATTATTATCATATATTCTTATAATTTGTTGTCTTATTCTAAATTTATAAATGATCATACTTTGTCTTAAATTTATAAATTATAATTTTATTTTACAATTATTAAACTATGTAAATTAAGATAATATTAAATTTACATAATAAGCAAAATTTAATCCATTTTAGTCATATATAGAAAATATTAATTTTACATCTAAAACAATAATCCAAATAATTTCCACAAGATTCACATTTAACAAAGCTCCAAGAAGAGAATAATTTTAACAAATCGGCCATGAAATGAAAGAGGAAAGGTTATCATTATATCATGGAATGAAGAGGAAAGGTTATCATTATATACAATATGTAGCCAAACTTTTTACAACAAAATAATAATATATTTTCTCATATCCAAAATTTTCTCAACAAACTCCAATAAATATGTAAAATACTAATTTTACATTAAAAGAATAATCCAAATAATTTCCACAAAACTTCCATTAGATATTTAACAAAGCTCCCAGATAAAAATAATCCTAACAAATCAACTCATCAACCATGAAATGAACTAGAAATGGTTAATATTTATATAAAGTGTAGCTCAATTTTTTTAACAAACTAAATAATGATTTCTTCTCCTATGTCCACATTTTTTTCAACAAACTCTTTAATAATAGTCTAAAGTGGTTTAGATCCACTTTTCCTCCAAGGAAAAACAATAAAATGGTACCAACTCCTATTGTGTTTATGACATATGTCTTCTCCTTATGCCAACATTTCCTTCTTCAAGGGAATGGAAAAAGAAAATCTCTTCAAGATGGCATATATGACCTCTTCAGTGAAACTCCCATCTAAATGACATAAGTATGTGTTCAATGAAACTCAGTAGAGTAGTGACCTTCCTTCTTCATCTTCTTAAAGTATCAAATCTAGAGAATGTGTAATAAAACCATCCATCTATGGATTGGCCCACTAAAATATAGAATAAGTGACATCCATATGTTGACCAGAGTCCTTCAAGCTAGGACATGATCTCGAAATGGCTTAATGTCCAACATGCCAACTTATGTACATATATATGTATTAATGTTAATCATTTTAAGTAGGATTAAATAAAATGTTAATAAATAAAGCAAGTTGTATAATAAATAATAAATGGAAGATTGTAAACCAACCCATCTCTCTTTTTATTTGGAGTTAAACTTATTTTCACGTGGACTATACTTGAAATGGATACCACTTTGCATCATCAATTAATTGGTAGTATTTTGTACTTGACTCATACCCTTCCTAATATTTCCTTTGATGTTGGTTTGTTGCCTAGTCTATGCAAACACCCCATGAAAATCTATGGAAAGCAACAAAAATGATACTTCAGTATTTTCAGGGTACAATTCAGTTTGCAATTCATTACAATTTAGGGGTACTCTTGTGTTGGTAGGTTTCACTTTTTTATATTGAGCTAGTAACATTGATGACCAAAAGTCTATTGGAAGTTATGTTTTCGATCTTGGTTACGGACTTGTCTCTAGGGCTTGTAAGAAACAACAAGTTTTTCTTCTTTCTTTACTAGAAGTAGAGTATTGAGCTACAACTAATGCAAGTCAAGAAGCCCTATGGATTTAACAGATTCTTAGAGTTTGGATTCCAACAATAGTATGCGACTATTCTCTGGTGTGATATTCAAAGTATAGTCAATCTCACCAAAGATCCAGTTCAACATCAGTGCAACAAACACATTGAGTTACATATGTATTTCATCATAAAGTTGATTTAAGATCGTGTTCTCAAAGTGCTCTTTTGTACCACAAATGATCAATTTGCAAACATCTTTACAATGCCTCTTATAGAATAAAAAATTTCGGAATTTCAATCTATGTTAGGAGTTCAAGAATTCTTCATTTAAAGGGGGGATAGGCTCTAATTCTTCCTTCTTTCTCCTAATGCGTCACCTCTATAAATTCATCAATCTTATCTTAAGTGGTTTTTAAGGGGGGGGTGTTAGGATATTCAAGCACTTAGTTTTTTTAGTCTTTAGTATACGTTAGTATGCATTTGTACTTATGTAATCCAATATATTCTAAAGTGATTCGATGATTCATCACCTCGATCTTAATAGCTATTGACATATAACTTAGTACCCGATTGGTCCATAATATAAATTTAAATTGCGTGAAAGGTCGTTTACTTGATGACTGATTGCAAAAATCTCATATAGATATTATATTTCCTTTTGTATCGATATATTATCCCAAGTAGTTGTTTGGTTGGGGCTATGGCTTATTTCTCTCTTTGAGGGTTTTAACCATGTAAAACATTAATGCGTTGATATGTGATCTATTTGTATAAGTGGTTGTTGAATATGTTCAACTTGTGTGGAAATACTTTGTTTTAGTCAAACACATTCAACACTAAGACATCAAAAGGGAGAGAAGAGAGAGAATTACTCACTTAAACCCATTCCAATATGGTAGATGTACCTTTGAAACATGGGCTCTCAAGCGTGTTCTTTGCAAGTACCCCTTCGCATACATCAACAACACTTAAAAACAAAAAATTTTAAATTCATATAAAAAATAATAATCCAAATAATTTCCACAAGCCTCCCATTAGATATTTAACAAAACTCCAAGAGGAGAGATCCTCACAAATCATCCATGAAATGAACGAGGAAGGTTTATTCTTTATATAGAGTGTAGCTCAACTTTATTTAGAACTAAATAATGATTTTTTCTCCTACATCCATAGTTTTCTTAACAAACTTTGTAATAATAGCCTAAAGTGGTTTAGATCCACTTTTCCTCCAAGGAAAAACAATAAAATAGTGCTAGATCATAACCAACTCATGTTGTGAAGTCAACAATGATTAAAAAAATATCGTGTTTATGGAATGTGTCTTCTCTCAACTTGGATATTCCCTTCTTCAAGGGAATGGAACAAGAAAATATCCTCAAGATGGCATGTGTGGATTCTCCAAGTGAAAGGTCCCATCTAAATGACATGAGTATGTGTTCAATGAAACCCAAGAGTGTACACCTTCCTTCTTCTACTTGTTCAAGTGTCATGTCTTGAGGATATGTGTAATAAAACCCTCCATCTATGTATTGGACCACTAAATAATAGAATAGGTGACATCCACATGCTTACCATTGTCCTTTAAGCTAGGGCGCCACCTCCAAATGTCTCAATGTATTGCATTCCAACTCATCAAATAATGCACAAAGGGTCGATCCCTGGAATGGAGAGCTCACCAATTAAGATAGTCGATGTCCCAAAATACTCAACTAACCATCATACAATATAAACTTGTAACATTGCATCCAACTTAGGGACATGTACTCTTTCAAGAAGAGTGCATGATAACATTAGAAAACTTGCTTGTGCTAATGAAGAAAATCGCAAGGAATCCATGTGGCAGGATGGATACAAATCCACCTCCATATAGTCCATTACATCAAAATAACTCAAAATTTGCTTTACAAGACAACTCATAAGCCAATAATGCTAAAGAGAACATTAAATGAAATCTAATGCTCATGACGTTGAGGCTTATTCTTCCTATATAGTGCTCTCAATAATTTATTCATCCCACCCTACTCTACTATAGGTAGAAAAATGATGTTAAGTGAAATCATACAACTAATGCAACCTCTTGACGAGCTCATCGAAACTATGAACCATTCCCTTGTGTTGGGTCACAAACCAAAACAAGGACACATCCATCATCGATGCAACATAGGCTGGAATCTTCTTTATTTCAAGGATGAAATATGTCGGATGATGCAAGAGAGAACACCAAAGTCATGCCAAGGTTGGCTCATGCTATTGCATGCTTCTTTCCAACAATGGATGGTGTTGATGTACAAATCACCATGGTTGAAAAGATCAAATGTTAATTCTTCATTGGCCCCTATAACTTCATCTTCATCATCGCTCCAATCAAGCAATAAGGGCTTAAGGGGCTCTACAAAACTACTCAAAACGTCATTGATATCCTCCAAATAAGAAGTACATGAGATATGAAATAAAATTCCAAACTTAAAAAAAAAGGTCAACCCCAAGTTTAGGGCTTAATACCTTTTTTTGGCTAGAAATTCATACAATATAAATTAAGATGAAATATTTCATGTTTGTCCCATACAATTTTAAGTCATAAAAGTAAAATTTTCAATTGAATACACCCATGAAATGCAATAGAATTTGAGGATATTATGAGCTGGAAAATATCATTATAAACATTCTCCATAGTTTGAAAATTTTCTAATTATTTTTTTTATGGAGAACATGACTGGAATTTAGGGATGTAAGTTTCTAAATATAATGTTATTAAAGATCATTAGAAAATTGTTTAGAAAAGTGCATAAGACAACCATCTTTAATATTTGGATTATTAGTTTAGATGTAAAATTAATATTTTCTATATTTGACTAAAATGGATTAAATTTTGCTTATTATGTAAATTTAATATTATCTTAATTTACATAGTTTAATAATTGTAAAATGAAATTATAATTTATAAATTTAAGACAAACAATGATCATTTATACATTTAGAATTAGACAACAAACTATAAAAATATACAATTTCTCTCTCTCTCTATAGTAATAATGTTAAATAAAAATAATGATAACTTGTAAATTTAAAAACAAATAATTACTTAAAAAACATAATTAAGTATTAAAAAAGCTTAATACAAAATATAAACATTTGAAATAATTGAAACTTATGAATGAAAAAGAAAACATAACAAGTATTTAAAAAAACTTAAAACAAAATATAATCATTTAACATGATTAAACCTTTGGAATGAAAAAAAAGTCATTTGGATATTCAAATACTTAATACAAAATAACTCTTTAAAGGAAAATAAAAATTGTTGCTTAATATTCAAATAATATTTAAAATATAAATCAAACATGACATATTTCTAAAAATAAAGTGTTTCAACACCTCAACAACCCAGATGAAAACAGTTTTCTTATGCTAGCAATCCACTACTCACAATTGGTTAACCATAGAATGATATGATGCACACAAATACCAGAATCCAATGAAAGAAATAAAAAGTGTGAGATTCAACATCCATTCAAAATAAGGCAATTACTATGACCTTCAACAAAATAATTTGTTAAACAAAATCAATTCAGAACATGACATGAGCCTAGCTTTGTAGGCTTTGAAAGAGCTAGCTGACACCAACTGATTATCTCTGAATTCTTCAGCAAAGAGCCTACATTCACCTACACTATAGCCCTTTTCTGAGAGCTTGTCCCTTATTTGAAAGACTGTCTTCCTTATCATTGAATTGGCATATATATGATAGAATGAAATGCAAAGAAAAAAAAATGTTGATTCCTGATCTTGCTTTTCCACTGGTTATAGTAAAAGAACTTTGGGTTGGCTCTTGTTCCCAGCCCATTCCACTATGACTTGAATTCTCAAAAGTATAAAATAACCACTTATAAATGTTATATCATAGAAAATTTTGAATTTTGAAACTTCTTTATGCTGTGATTATCAATAAATAAGATGGTTTAATCTAAGTTCTGAAACTTAAGTATCTTCATCCTAAATTCCAATACCTTCATCCTAAACCATTTGTACTCCATTTTCGAAATTGTGAATACAAAACAACCACAAAAACATCTAAATTTTCTAAATTCTAAATACACAAATATATCTCAGATAAGGCTTATAATTACTGAGATAATCAAAAGCGAAAGTATAATACAACATAAACCACCTCCATCATAGCACATTCTTTAAATGATAAAATAGCTCCATAAAATGCATATATTCATATACCATGAACATATTTCATATACAATTCAATCCATTTTAAAGTCGTATTTATGCAAACCAACTTGATAGACCAAGGCTCACATCTATAACCCACATGCAAAATAAAATTATGTATTTATGTAAACGTTAAACATCATTATAAGGATTCAACGTATCTTCAAAATGAACCGCAAAAGAAACAAATATATGCCATATGAAGACCTACAAGCAATAGGTGGCGAACACTAAAATTCAGTGAGACAGGTCTTTGCAACTTGTTGTTTGTTAGTATTCCTGTAGCATGCTACATTCCTCCTTTAACAAAGCATAGAATTCCAAGTCGAAGAGAAAAAGGATCTCCAAGAGAAAGAAACCATAGCTGACTACGCTTTTCATTTTTCTTTTCAACTTCTTCATCAACAGATTCTTTTCCTTGGACACCTTTTTCTCGTCGGCTTGCTGCGGGCCTCTTCGACTTCGACGCAGACGCGATCTTGAGGTTTGATTGAAACGGGGTCCTCTGAATTCGAACAGTGGTTTGTTCGTGAGGAGCGGTTGCTTCTAACCTTGGCAGGCTCGAAGCTCAATCTATTCTACTGTCAATCAAAAACCAAAAAATAAAAAAAAAACCATGTCTGAATTATTATGGACGATATGAATTATGCGTATCGATTCACCCAGAGAAAATATAAATGCAGAGCTCTCTGAATAACATGGAGGAAAGACAGAATTTATCCTTTGAGCGTTGAAGACGAAGACGGAGTCGGAGCAGAGTTTGGGCAGAGTCCTGTTTTAGAGAGATCTGATCCAGATCGATGGCACGGGAGGGAAGGATTTGGGAGCATTCAAACTCACCAATTTCGTTCAGGTGCATTAATACACTTACGCCAGTTGCATGGCCTCCAATTCGAAGTTGATTGGCGATGGGCGACAGTTGACGACGACTATGGAGGTGCAGGACGGGGTGTTGGAGCTGGAGTGGAGAAGGGACCTGGGGGAACACGCCACAGAACCAAAGGAATCAAGATAGGAGTAGAGGAGGAATGCAATTTTTTTTTGTTTGTTAATGAAATTATAATTTTTTTTATGGATAAAAAATAGAGAAAATACACACACACATACATGTATGTGTATGTGTGCACATACATGTGTGTATACAAGTATGTTTGTGTTTGTGTGTGTATACATGTATGTGTGTAGCTCGAGTGGTTGTGGGATGAAGTGTTATCTTTCTCATCTAGGTTATATTCCTATAAGTGACATGTGAAAATCATAATCAAAATATTGTTGTAATGGATTCATGCCCTTGTTGACTTGGCCTTATGCCTTGAATAATCTAGGGTTTACCTTGGATACCATCCTTGAAATGAGGAGATGTATCTAGAGTTTCCCCCAGGATTTCTATCATGGGTATATATATAAACAAAAAACATATAATAATTATACTAAATGGGAGTTGAGACCACACCATACAACTCTTTTTACAATACATAGTAATAATCTAGCTCCTAACTTTCAAAAAGCACAAAATATGCAGTACGACCTATAAAAAAACCAGCTTCCTTCAACAATATTTTTCAAAACAATTATCACTCCTAGTACTATCTAATAAACTATCCTATCATACCTTTTAAAATACAAAACATACTAACTAGGAATATTTATTTGAATTTTGTCCATTATAGGCATTCTACATATTCTATTCAACTTTTAGGAGCTCTCATGATGCATTGTAGCCTCCTCCATAGTGTCATCTTTGAGAGATCCCATTGAATTTTTAGGGCCTCTTCCTGTGTCAAGAACTAATTGTGCAAATGAATTATGCTTTGTAGTTAACCTCTCTATCTAAGTGGTTTGCATTGCCCTTTTCAATCCCAAATCTTAATTTTTTTCTTTCAAAATTTCAAACTAGGTATAGATATTATCATTGAGAAGATAAATTATTGTTTGAATAACCTTAGTCTTCCTTTCCAATATCCTAACAATTATCTTGAATTCTACTAGGTCACAAGGTTCTATTTCACGAGATTCTCTTCCACAAGGTTTTTGCCATATTAGGTGCCTCTTGGTGCCAAGTGAATAAACTAGTGCTTATGGTCTAACCCACCACCACTTACATTACTAAACAATAATGTGGAGATGGAAGTGCCATAACCCACTATGTATCTCCTCCTTGCCTCCAACTGAAAACCACCATAAAAAATTAACCAAAAATCGAAACCAATAGTTACATTAAAAATCCTTTGAGCAAATCCTTCACCATTATCCACCCTGAGAATTGATATAATAAATCACCCAAGGAAGAGAATACATGCTTCAACCTAAGGTTCTCTACCTATAGGTCAAATCCACATATAAATTCTTGCAACCAAACTCCCTCTCTCATAACTTCCAAATACACAAACTAAAGCCTAGATCAACCCACCTCCAATGTGCTGAATAAGACTCTATGTCATTAAACTTTGCATCCAATCAATGATGGGAGTGTCATAGTCGAGGACGAGGGGGTGGTAAGGTTTGATATCTCAAGTCTCTTGTAATAAAACTAGCTACCACTCGTTCTTGATGTTTAAGTGGCTAATTGACCTTAGACTCTTAATTGCTATGTTCATGCGAGGTATAAACATGGTGGAACACCCACATTCCCAATTTTACTAATTAAGCCTTATTCCATTAGTAATCCTTAATTGGCCACTGAATCCACTTGCAAAGTTTGATTATGGAGGGTGTGACAATATTTTATCATTTCAAATTGCTTGGCTAGCCTTTGAATCCAATTAATTAATATATCGAGACGAGAGGACGAAGTGGCCAAGGATCTTTTCATTTTTGTATTAATAAGCAATGAATCAATAATGAAGATAAGAGTCTTTACTTGCCTTTCCTATATCATATTGAGACGTTGATACAATGCTTATGCTTATGCTTAATTATTTGAGGCCTCTCGTAGTCCCTAATAAAATGTCAAGTTGCATTGTCCTTCAGGTTTGTAAACAATACTTCCGCGTTTGACACTAAGAGAGAGAGAGAGAGAGAGAGAGAGAGAGAGAGAGAGAGAGAGAGTATTAATAAAGGAATAAGATATGAAAATGACAAATAATGAAATCTAGTTTTTTTTCTCATATTTTATGGGTGAACGACGGGGATCGAACTCACACATGGAAAATTCACAATCCAATGCCTTGTTAGACCTACCTGTGTTTTCCTGAAAAAAACAAACCAATTGTCTCTATCTACGATCATTTCTTACCAGAAGAAAAAATTGTTTAGGTCCGTCTTGACAACAATCTAACGTATATATGTGGTTTGTTGACAAGGGACCAAAGCAATGTCGACGACCAACTCCTAACCACTCTCACACAAGTTGTTTGGTCATGGACCTCAAATAGAAACATGAAGTGTGATCATGATAAGTAAATGAGTGTGCATGGGTGAAAGAATGGACTTCATTTTTGTTGCATTTGGGTAGCGTTTAGAAGAGCAGGGAGGGGTAGATAAAGATTATTTTATTTTACTAATAGAAATAATTCAATATAAGTATAAATTGAGTAAAAAAGAAATAAATTATAATATATAAATTTTTAGATTAACATATTAATATAAGTATAGATTGAGTCGAAATATATATATATGAGAGAGAGAAGGTGTGAATAAGCTGGAAAAATATGGAGGCAGGATGGCGGCTCGCATCCTCTACAACGATATCGTGCATGAATCCTCTGCAATGATCTGAAGCCGATCCCTGCAAGCATCCTCGGCTACGATCGGGAGCTGAAGCCGATTGTGTGTACCTTTGCAATGATCCCTGCATGCATCTCTCTCGCAACGCCTTGCCTGCACTAGTGCTATTTGCAGCCCACACTCGACGTTTTGAAGATAGTGGAGATTGATTCGAGGGCGACCTGATCGGGCCTGGCTGCATAGCCTCTCCTACTCCAGATCCTCCATCGGAGGAGCCTCGTCGCATCCTGGATTTAGCTTTCCAGGCCTTAGTTGCTTCCACTCCAGCTCTCCCTGCAACGTTACCTCCAACCTCCTCTTTTGTTAAACGAGCAACTGTGCCCAAAGTCCAAATCACGTTGACAACTTCATGAATGAAAGCTCTTGCGTTGAGCGATCGAGGTCTCATCGGTCAATTCTCAGGGATCTGGCCTTCGCCAAAATCCATGGAGATTTGGATCTCTAAAAATTGGATGCCTCTCATAACAGGGGGTTTGCAATATTGTTTCTACGGCAAATGCTTCTACACCTTCTTATTAAAAAACAAGGAACATAAAGACCTCATATTCTGAAGCGACCCTTACTTCGTGTGACATAGTGGCCTATACCTCAATCGTCAGAACCTCTCCTTCGATCTAGAAAAAAGATGCCCCCTCAACAATGCTATTATGGGTCTGTCTTCCTCATTTACCTCTCCACTGCTTGAACGACGAAGCCCTCTAGACCATTGGGAATTCTCTAGGCAGATTCATCGACAAAGCCGAACCAAAAGACCCTCTATTCTCCTGTTCCAAGATATGCATGGAAGTATATCTAGAGAAAGGACTACCAGAAGGAGTTAATTTATTCATGGACGGATGGGAATTCTATCAGAAGGTAGATTATGAACAACTTCCCTTTAAATGCACGAAATGCCACAAATACAGACACTTCATAAAGAACCGCCTTAAATCTACCGAGGAAGAAGTTGAGAAAAATCATGAAGAGAGATGGAAACAAACTAAGAGATGGAAAAAATCAAACCCTACCTTTGCTAACAATCCCATAAAATGGAAAGAAAAAAAATCAGGAGCAACCTACAAAGAATAAGGGAACATTTACCAGCAACCAATTTGACTCTCTCCAGACTGAAGAAGGAGAAATTCCAGAGTTGGAAAATCAAACTAAGGAAGACATAATAGAAGCCAGCAGGAAACAATCCTCTGCATCACTCTCTCTAGTAGTTATTGAAGAGATCACTGCGAAAACACTTATAGGATCAGACTCCCCTGGAGGAACCTGGGCAGATATGGTAGCAACAGATTAAGAGAACAATGAAAAAGCACCTGAAGGATCTCCCTCCCTTGGGTGAACTTGGGAAAAAATGGTAAATCATAGCAGAATCAATCCAAAGTCTACATCTCCAGGTCAATCGTCATCTCAAGAAACCCAGGAAACAATAGATCTAGGACCATCCCTAGCCACACGGGGAAGAAAATACCAAAGACAACAAAGAGAGAAAGAGGCAGAGAGAGAATTGGAACTGGGAAGGCAGCTAAGCATAGAGGATACAAAACTTCTACAGAGTACCAAATCCTATGGAACCAAAGACTTCAGATCCCGAGCAGGTTCTGACACATCCAAGAAATAATGAAAGTAGTCTCTTGGAATTGCAGAGGCTTAAGAGGATCAATCAAGGTTGAAGCCTTGAAAAACGTATTAAATTCCGAGAAACCAGACATTATGCTTGTTCAACAGACTAAGATTCCAGAAGAAGAGGTTATGAACTGATTATCTCTCTTTTGGAAAAACAGTGTTGGAAAGGCCATTAGCTCCAGAGGTGCTTCAGGTGGAATTGCAACTTTTTGCATATCAGATAAATACAATATCAGATCAGCAAAAGAAAACATTCATTGGATTTTAGTAGAAATGCAAAACAAAAGCAATCAAGACTCTATTTTTATTTGTAATGTATATGGGGCTACCCATTACAGAGATAAGCTAGATTTCTGGGATTCCTTACTCTCTTTAAATCCATATCTACAAGGGAAGGACATTATCATAGCAGGGGATTTCAATACAACGAAATCAAGTATGGAAAAAAGAGGAGGATCAATCATAAGGGACCCTTTTGGTGAAAATCTGGAAGATATGATGGCATATCTGGACCTTCTGGACCCTATGCCCAAAAATGGGAAATACACTTGGAACAACAGGCGGATGGGACCGGGCCACATCGCTACAAGAATAGATTGGTTTCTGGTGAGTACAACCTTCCTTCAAAAAGATTTAATACCTTCTTCTTACATTATCTCTTCAACTACCTCTGATCACAAACCCATCTCCTTATCCCTTTCCCCTCCTACTAACCTTGGCCCAATCCCCTTCAGATTCAACTCCTTTGGTTGAAAAATGCCAAGACTCTAGATTTAATTCAATCAGCCTTGAACTCCACCTTCCTCAGCTCCCCCAGCTTCATCTGGGAGTCAAAAATTAGGGTTGTCCGCTCTACTCTGAAAAATCAGACCACCTCCTCCTATTCTGAACTTTCCATTACCAAAAAAAATCTCCAAGCCGTATTGGAATCCCTTCACTCAAAAATGGAACTAGAAGAGATCACCTTTGAAACCATTTCTCAGGGAAAAGCTCTAAAATTGGAAATTTTAAAAACATCCAGACAAGAGGAAGAGACTTTGAGAATAAAATCTCACCAACTCTAGCTAAAAGGGGGAGATAAGAACACTTGACACTTCCACAAACAGACAAAAATTAGAATGAGCAACAATTACATCAAAGAACTGAAAGGCAACAACAATCAAAATATCACGAGGCATGATGATATCAAGGAATTGGCTCGACAACACTTCAACCAATTATTTTCAGACAACGAAGAGACAGACCCTATCTCCCAAGCTGATATGCTTTTAGGCATTCGCTCCAACATCTTTGATAAAGAGAACGAGGAATTGGAAAAGCCAATTTCAGAACATGAGATCATAGAAGCAATCTGGGCTCTACATCCCGACAAGTCCCCAGGGCCAGATGGATTTACGATCAACTTCTATCGAGCTGCTAGGGACATCATCAAAGAAGATTTAAGGAAAATGCTAAACTGGACTAGGAAAAAAGGCAAAATCGGTGGAGCTACAAAATCTACATTCTTAGCTTTGATCCTTGAAGAAAAAAATCCTCTTTCGATTGAAAGATTTTGCCCCATCTCCTTATTTAACACCTCTTACAAAATACTCACCAAAAATCTTGCAACTAGAATGAAAAAGATCATGGCCAAAATCATCTCAAACACTCAAGGAGGATTCATCGCTGGCAGAAAGATCATGGATAATATAATCAGTGTCCAAGAAGATATCAACTCTAGCCTGGAATGCAAACAACAAGCTATGGCTATCAAGTTGGATATGGCAAATGCTTTCGACAGGGTAAATCATTTCTCTATGTTCGAGATCATGCTCAGATTGGGATTTTCAAAATTTTTTACAAGATGGATTAAATCCTGCATTGGCAACCCTTGGATTGCACCTCTTGTCAATGGTAGACCTGTTGCCTTCTTCCAAGCCTCTCAAGGACTCTGTCAAGGCTGTTTGTTATCCCCTTTTTTATATCTAATTGTAGCTGAGTCTTTAAGCAAGAAGTTCCAATCCCTGCAAAATAGTGGAGAACTCAAAGGTTTAAAAATTGTCAAAGGTGTAAAAAATGCTAACCATGCTCAGTACGTAGACGATACAGTTCTTCTAGGAGGGGCCTCATTCATAGTCGATGAAAGGTTTAGAGGTGTCATCTCCACCTTCCTCAAAGCTTCAGATGGAAAAATAAATGCTCTAAAAACCAAAATATATTGCTGGAACTGTCCTGAAAGAACCATGGTCAGGATAGCAAGGACCTTGGGATACGAATGCAATACAAACTGTAATTCGTTCAATTATCTCAGAGTCCCTATCCACAAAGGAAAAAAGAAAACGTCTGATTGGAAAGGACTGGTAGAAAAAACAAAATAAAAAATCAATCAGAGGGAGCAAATTGTCTCAACCCCGCTGGGAAGTTGATAATTATCAACGTTGTTCTGGCACCATACCCAATATACGCTTGCTCGATTTCACTAGCTCCAAAATATATAATCCAAGACATCGTAAAAGAGATCAGACTCTTCCTTTGGCAAGGTGGGAAACCTAGTTGCATAAAGAAATTCCACCTAATCAATTGGGATTAGGTGTGCAGACCAAAAAGCCATGGAGGAGCTGGAATCAAGGATCTAGGAGCGATGAATCTTGCCCCGGGAGCTAAAATTGTCTGGAAAATTGTTTCAGGGAACAAATCTTGGTGGAAGGACGTCTTAAGAAAAAAATATATGAAAGAAAACAGGGAAATATGCCTGGACGACATCCCCTCAGTCCAAAATGGATCCCGAATCTGGAGACTATGCCAAAACACAACCTTCATCATCCAAAACAGTCTGAGTTGGTCACCAGGAAATGGAAAACGGATCCGTATTTGGGAGGATAAATTCAGACACTCTTCTCTGGCCCGCCACATAGACATCTTTGTGGATCTAAAGCTCTTGATGGACGCCCACAATATCTTCACGGTCTATGACATCTCGGTCTGGCACAATAATGGAAGATGGGAAGGATGGAAAAGTCTTGAGATCCCAAAAAGCATAAACATGGACTATACTGTGCTGCAATCGATTCTCCAAGGCTCAACTTCGATCCATCTCAACATATTAAACACTAGATGCTGGGGAAATTCTAGAATTTATTCGGTGAAATCCGGATATAACATAGTCCATAATAACAACAGGAAAGAAGCCATGTGGGAAAGTGTCTCGAGCAAGGGCAAACTTCCTAAAATCAACTACTTCTGTTGGATTTTAGCACATCATAAAATTTTGACAGCAAAAAATTAAAAAAAAGGGGAATAGAAGGACCATCTCACTGCACTCTTTGCAAAATCTCAGAAGAAACGTTGGAACATATTTTCCTGGAATGTCCATTTGCTAATGAGGTATGGTGCACAACCTTAAAGAGCTTCAATTCAATCTTTCTCTGCCTTCGAATTGGAAAGACTTTTTCATATGCTGGAAATATTATTACCATGGTTCTTTAAACAAGAAACCGGATTTCTCAAGAGCATGGGTGGCTCTCTCTAAGTTTATTTGTTGGAAAATTTGGATTGCCAGAAACAAAGGAATTTTTGAAAACGTGACCCTCTCTCCTGCCAGAGTCTCCTCTTCAGCAAAATATTTATGGACCGAGGCCCTTCTCTCTAAAGGTGTAAGGCACTTACATCTTGAGCCTTTAATTCCAAAAGAAAGAATCTGAATTTGTGATCTCCTCTGCCCTCACAAGCCAATTCTAGGAGGTACGTATGTTAAAAAACCTAACTCTCTAAGATGGCAGATTCGAAAGAACCCGAAAAACTTCAGCAATTGGTGGACAAAACTGGATTGTCACTCTATGTTCTTCGATGGCGCCTCTAAAGGAAATCCTGGGTTGGCAGGTGCGGGAGGGGTAATTTTTGACCCTAGGGGGAATAGACAAAAAGATTATGCTTGGAGAATAGGGAAAAATTCCAACAACTATGCGGAATGGCTCGCTTCATTCAAAGGGTTGGAAATGGCTAACACTCTTGGAATCAAAGAATTAGTAGTTTTTGGAGACTCGCTACTGGTCATTAGAGAGGTTCAGAAGCTAGTTAGGAAGTACAAAATCTCTTCTACAAAGATGCATCATATTTTCAATAGTCTTGTCAGTGAATTTAATGCTATAATTTTTTCCACATACTCTGAACAAATAATCAATTTGCAGATCAAATGACGAACAAGGGGGTGCAACTAGACTTTGGCTTCATAATTTGCAACGGGAACAATCCAGAACGCTGCTGGGTCCTTTGATTCAGGAGCTTATATGTTTTTTAGATTCAGAAGAAATCGAATCCATTGTTACATTCAGAATTTAGGACAATTGCAAATAAATTTCTGATATGTTTAGTTTTTGTATTCTCATCCTTGGGAAATTTGTAAGAACATATAGTAATTTCAGATTTGGACTCTTTCGAGATAAGATACACTTTGTAACCGAAGAATATGATGTTATGATCTTTGAATCCCTATGGATTCAGTCCATGATCCTACAATTGTAACTTTCAGCGTTTCTTTTTAATATAAATACCCCTCAACCGTTCTTGTTAAAAATAAGAAGAATGTGTGAATAAGCAAATATTATCACTTTAAATAAGGGGATTGGATATTCAATTATGTAACAAGAGCCACGAGGTGGCAACGTCCACGACATTGCCACCTACTGTTGCAAACATTGCCACCTACTGTTGCAAGAGAATACCCAAGCATCTGAGTTATAGAGGGCTTGGATACTTCGAGAGAAATGACTAGAGAGTGTGTAAATGAAGGAGATCATTGATTCATAGAGATGCATGTCTTTATTTAAATTGATGTTCACTGTTAAGAGGACACAATTTGGAATTTGATAATATGTTTTACAATCAAATTCGAGGTAGATCCATGGGAGAAACTTTGCTTTAATTTGCACATATTTATTTCTCTGTCATTCTCTGTGCTGGAACTTACATTTGAATTAAAAAAAATTACATCCACAAAGATAATAAGATGCAAATAATCTCCACAACACAAATATTACATAGATAAATGTAATAAAAATCATGCCCTCTAGATTTATATCTTAAAATTTCCAAATGGTGCTAACAAATTTTGTGAGTAACATGTCCTTAATAAGAGGCACAAAAATATGTGTTACGTCCTTCATCTTCATCATCTTAATGTTGTTAAGATGCTATGTTTTTTTAGTATCATTGAACTAATATTCTTTATATAAAACTAAATATTATTTACAAGGTGGATATTATTTATATGTTTTTTCAATTCCATTAAACTAATATTCTTTATATAAAATTAAATATTGTTTACAAAATTGCAATGTAAAAGTGGATATTATGTATAAAATTGCATGAGATGGTTTTTTTTTAAGATTGGGTATTTTGCATTAATAAGATTTTGCAATGTATAAGATATAAAACTCTCTTGATTTTTATTGATATTTTGATCTCACACTTTAGCACAGGGGTTGTGATTGTTCTTTAAAATTTAAAATATTTGAGCTTAGGCCATTCGAGTTTTAAGATGCCCATAAGAGTCCAACCGACATGGATTCATTGTATTATTACAATTTATATATATTATGAAAAAAAAACATTTAAATATTTTAATAAAAAATATTAATATAAATATAATTTATATCTTACGTAGAAATAATAACATTATATTTATTTTCCCTGGTTACTTCCATCATGCAGGTTTCAAGTAATAATAATTGTATGTAAGTTTAAAAAAAACAAAGGTAAAACATTTTTCAATCAAATTTGGGCAAACATGATGTTTCAAGTAATAATAATTATATTCAAGAAATGTTTTTATGTAAGTTTTTAATAAAACAAAGGTAAAACATTTTTCAATCAAATTTGGGCAAAATGTTTTCAGATTTATGGTAAAACGTTTTCCATGAAAACTTTGGGCAAAACGTTTTCAGATCGGTAAAATGTTTTGTATTGAACTTGGGCAAAATATTTTCAGAATTTTTTAGTCAAAAATTGGGAAAAACATTTTCAAAGTTAGTACAAGAGTCAGGTAAAACGTTTTCAAACAAAACATGGAAAAATGTTTTCAGATCTCATGCAAGATTAGTAAAAAGTTTTGTATTAAAACTTGGGAAAAAAGTTTTCAGAGCTCATACAAGACTGGGCCAAAATGTTTTCTACTGATCAAAACATTTTCATATTTCATATAAATTCAGATAAAATGTTTTACTGGGCAAAACTTTTTCAGATTTCATTCAGTTAAAAGGTTTTCTACTAAAAGTTGGGGAAAACGTTTTCAGTTTTCATATAGATTTTGGTAAAACGTTTTCCATCAAAACTTGGGAAAAACATTTTCAGTTTTCATACAATTTCTGGTAAAACATTTTCCATTAAAACTGGGGTATAACTTTTTCAAATTTCATACAAGATTAAAAAATTTTGATCACCCAAGTATAAATTTTTGATCACCCTTTCTATGCTAGATTTTGATCACCCAAGTATAAATTTATACTTTGATCACCCAAGTATAAATTTTGATCACCCAAATATAAATTTATACTTTGATCACCCAAGTATAAATTTTGATCACCCAAGTAAAATATTTTGATCACCCAAGTATGAATTGTTTATATCAAATATTGTCATGTATTGCATAGAAAACATGTCAATTTGGTTGTATAACCAAACCAAACTAACATGTTTCTTAAACTTATCTAAATCTATTTTTTAATAACCAAACCACCAACCAAATTCCTTGCCAGCATGTGATATGATCTATAGATATAAATCCACATATTTTTTTTCAAAAGATTATAATTTCAAATTCCTGGTCTCAAGAACACCAACTACCCAAAATTCTTTTTTATTTTATTTTATTTTTTACTAAAAACATTGTGCCTTCAACAACTCTACCCAAATTTACAAAGATAAGATCTAACTGGAGCCACTGTAAGGTGCAATGGATATATGCATAATTTTGACATTGTTTTCATCCTTAATCAAATTTTTTAGTTTTGTACTTGCTTTTTGTTTTTAAGAATGTAGTAGTTTTTTTTTTCATAATTACAATAACTACAATTTTCATATATTTTTAGTGTGACACGTAGGATGTTGCACACGATATTATGTGTTAATTATTCCATTAGTTTAGTTGAGCGCCTTTATTTAGATTGAAACTAAGGCATTAGTTTGAAAAGATGCATTGAAATTTATATTATATTTTTAGTGTGACACGTAGGATGTTGCACACGATATTATGTGTTAATTATTCCATTAGTTTAGTTGAGTGCCTTTATTTAGATTGAAACTAAGGCATTAGTTTGAAAAGATGCATTGAAATTTATATTATACTGTCACATATACTTTACTGGTTCATTGATTTTCTCTATCATTTCTTAAAGCCATTCATATACATTACTTTTAAAATCCACATATACTTTAGTGTTTCATTGATTTTCTCTATCATTTCTTAAAGCCATTCATATACATTAGTTTTAAATTTATATTATATTGCCACATATATTTTACTGGTTCATTAATTTTCTCTACCATTTCTTAAAGTCATTTATATACATATATTTTACTGGTTCATTGATTTTCTCTATCATTTTTTAAAGCCATTTACATGTTGTAATGTTGGTTCCTAACAAAATAAAAACTAATAAAAAATATTATATGTCGACCATAAATAATATTAAATATTAATAATAAAAATATTATATTTGGACCTTAAATAAAAATATGTGTCTTTTGGTTTGAATAAAATCAATGGCTATATAAGGCAAACCAATATGTTTGCACCTCCAGAGATTTGATCCCTAGCTACACTTGATAGAGCCTAGGATTTAGATCTATGCTGGTTTACAAAGCATTTAGGGATGATTTGGCCTCATCAAAACCATCTTTATCCATTTTGTATTATGTGAGTTGGGCTGATGTAAATAGTCTTAAGGGATTGTTATGTTTGTTCAGTATACTTGAGAACAATTTTGGGTAAAAATGTTTAAATAGTTGAAATATTAATTACAAAGTAGGTGTGAAGACATTCAAATTATGTAAAGGAGTATTGAAGCTCAATGATAAATATTTTGTAAATATTTTGTATTATGTGAGTTGGGCTGATGTAAATAGTCTTAAGGGATTGTTATGTTTGTTCAGTATACTTAAGAACAATTTTGGGTAAAAATGTTTAAACAGTTGAAATATTAATTACAAAGTAGGTGTGAAGACATTCAAATTATGTAAAGGAGTATTGAAGCTCAATGATAAATATTTTGGNTATATATTTATATATATTTATATATATATATTATTTTGGTTGGAACATATGCATAAAAGGGGATTAGATAGCTAATTATATAATGATGAATAATAATGCTAACATAAATAGATTGTGATTAAAAAAGCCAGAGAGTGTTTTTATTTAAATACATTAAATAAAAACAAAAATTAACATAAGGATAATCAATTTTAATATTATTTTTATCCACTTTTTAAGAATAATTTGTATAGATACATACAGATAAAATAATTTATTTTAATTTTTATTAATAAAATCAACCCTAAAAATATTAATTTATAGTTTATTTTTAATATTAAATATGAAAAACAATCTTAATAATAATAGTTTTACTAAGGTTTTAATTAAAATTTTAGGTCCTATTATTTTTTCTTAAAGCTAATACCGCCTGATTGGGAGTGTTTTGTTCTTCTGAGACATATATTATTAATAAGCCTCTCGTGAGCATGTTTCTCTTAATAGTTTCATGGATCTCTTCTCGTAACGATGGGCTATGTTGTTTAGCCTGAAACATCGAGTTAAACAATTTCACACATGGTTTCCAGTTTACATCAAACATTATGCACTTTTATGCAAGCATAAAATACAAGCTCATATGCAACATGCCATATCCTAGATAATATTTCAAATGGCCCAAACATATGGGCGCTAGCTTAGGACATATCCCAAACTTCATGGAACTCTTCTTTGGATTGATTTTTTTTTTTTGTGTTCAGTCAAAAAAAGTAGTTCTTTGATATTCTATTGAATCAAGGGAACCTTGTACATCATCAGTCAGCTGTTCATACCCCAATGGTTCAAACATATCAGTAAATATAACATTACAATGACAATTCAAAACATAAATATAACTATACCCAAGATGTGTAAAAAATACAAATAGCACCTGGGTATCAATACATGTATAGGTCCTCTCATGTCAGAGAAATGTCCATAGAGAACATAACAAGAGCCTAGACACCTTATCCAAAGCAGGTAAAGTGACTCTCAAAATTCCTGTAACTGCTGCTCAGCAAAACCAGAAATAGCTCAAAAAATCCATGAGATAAATAATTGAAATAGAATGAGCAAATTCTAAAAAAGCTAGATTGAGTCTTCCTCGATAAAATCATCATCATATGATTATGTAAGTAAGAGATGACTAGGAGCCAAACATAACCCCTCCTTGGATAAGATGTCTGCCCTCTTATTATGTTCCCTATAGACATGACTGAAATCCACCCAGGTGAATGAGGACATGAGAAGTCTGGTGTTGTAGCACCAAGCCTCAAGGTTCACCATGTCAAGGGTAGATTCCCCCTTTGCCCAATTTATAATCACAGAGGAGTAAAGATATGTAGGTAAGGCAGCGCAATATCTTTGGCGACCCGTAATTATGCCCAGAGTGCTAAAATTTCTGCTCTTGTATTAGTGTTGCTCCCACATCCAAGCTTAATAGCAAAAATATGGTGATCATTTAACCAAATACATATACCCGCTCCTCCAATGAAATTTGCCGCAGCTCCATCAAAGAAAACCATAGGAAATTTAGAAACAGGAGGCTTCCCTATGTCATGGGTTTTATTCCTAGAATTCAGAGGTACTTTATAAGAATTTACCTCATCAAGGATGATATGTAAGAGACTGGCAATATTAGGCATCTGATCTTTAAATAACTTTCGGTTCCTAGCCTTCCATATATTCTAGATGAGAAAAAGAGGAAAGTACTAAAGGGTTCCACCCTTAGATACCCAGTTGGAGAGATTTTCCATAAGGGTAGGAGCTATCCAAAGTAGGTGAACATCAAAGAGACAATTGAGACCCCATATCATCTTCTTTGGATTGACTTTTAAATAGAGATGTTCACCAATTTTGAACTATCTTACTACTTTTCCCTTGTCTGCATAACTTTTCTGCATGTCCTGTGTTGCTTTCAAATTATGCCCGATCTTGACCATTTGTTATTCCATTTATTTAAGCAATTTTGGTCCAATTACCACTTTGTTTGCTAGACTATCCTAACTGATTGGAGTATTTCATTTTCTACCATACAAGGCTTAAAATGGACTCATCTTTAAAGATGCATGATATCCATTATTATAAGCAAATTCCACCAAATGCAAGTAATTTTCCCACTCTGATAGAAAATCCATTGCATACATTCTAAGCACATCTTCAATAACTTGATTAGTCATGTCAGTCTACCCATGTATCTATGGGTGATATGATGTACTCATATTTAGATTTGTCCCAAATCCTTTAAATAACCATTTCCAAAAGTTAGAAGTAAACTTTGAATCCCGATCTAAAATGATTTCCCTAGGTGTTCCATGTAATATTGCAATCTCTTTCATACAAATTTATGTTATGTTAGATACCTTATGGGTTGTCTTTATTGGAATGAAGTGTGCATCCTTTGTCAACTTATCCACCAACACCATGATTGAATCAAGTTGTTTTGTTGTCCCATGAAGTTTGGTGATGAAATCAATTGTCACCACATCCCGTTCCACTCTGGAATTGGCAATGTATTAAGTAATATTGTTGGATGTCTATTCTCAACCTTTACTTTTTGATATTCCTTACATCTTTCTATGTACTCAAATATGCCTTTCTTCATTCCTAGCCAAAAGTACTAACTTGTTATTCATTGCACTAAGAGGCACTTTCTACAACCCCATGTGGGTGAGGTGTGTCTCGTTTGTCACATTGTCAGCTCCAAAAATAAAAATTTGTAAAGAAAAAGAAAAACACATATAATCCAATATGTGCGACGTGTCCCGTTTGTCACATTGTCGACTCCATAGATAGATCTACATAACAATAGATCAATAGTAAAATTCAATTGACTTAGTAAAAATAAAAAATATAAAACCAAGAACATATAAAATATAATTTTAAATTAGTGAAATTGTAAAACACATTTATGTAATTATATATCAAATTTCAATTTAAAATTCCGTTGATTTGAAGCCTAAGCATACATAATGTTAGGAATAAATCATGTGCTAGAAAATAAATTGAAAGTAATAACAATCATAATAACATCACTAGATTTACCCTGGAAATAGATTTATTATTGGACCTTGGCCAACCAGGCTAAGGCCGCCAAGAGCATCTCTCCTACCACTTACATCCTCGCTCATTCCAAAGTTAAGGTTAACCCTAACATGTAAATGTTCATTGCCAGTTTCAGAGAAAAACAAGTCATTTCTAAAAAACATTTGGATATATGTTTAAAATCTTCATTTTCTAATTTATTCTAGAACTAGATTTAGAATTTTGTATGGGTTATTTTACTCATCAACTACTCTTAATATTCATTATTAGTTTTAAAGAAAGGAAAGTAAAGTAATTTTTGGAAAACTATTTGATTATATGATTATTATTGTTATTCATCTCATTCTTTTGTTGATATTTACCCTATTTTGAAATTACTTAATCAAGGTGGCCATTTCCCTCCCAAATAGGAATACTTATTAGACATTTTTGTAAATTAAAAAGGGTTTGCAAGTCAAGAGACTTGATCCCTCTTGGTGCTTGGTAGAGCCATAGTTAAGATGGATCTAAACTAGTGTAGTAGTCTTTGATACCAAAGATATCTTGTGTATGGTACCTTGTGTATCTCATCCATTACTAGCATCTTCATTTCAAAATAATAAGGAATGTAAATTCTATTATTATTCATAAGAATCCCATAATTTCCCAACCTATATCCTTTAAATTTCCACTGTGGTCCTTCTTTTACCTGAATATAATGTTGACCTGAAACATTAACATCTTCCATAATCCTGAATTATAAATTTTATTTACACATGCTAATGATTGTAGCATGCATTACATGTACTCTTCTGATGAGTGCATCTGCAACTTTGTTTTCATTGCCTTTAATATGTTTGATTTCAAACTCAAACTCACAAATAAATTCCAACCATCTTCTATGCCTTGCATTTAATGTCTATTTTAAAAAAATGTACTTCAAACCATTGTGATATGTTTTTAGCTCAAATTTTATGCCCATGAGAGGATGCCTCCACATTTTTAAGGCATGCAATATAGAAGCCGACTTTAAATCATGTGTGACATATTTTTTCTCATGTTATTTCAACTTCCTATATTCATAACTAATCACATACCATTTAGCATAAGTACACCACCAATTCCTTCTTTTCAAGCATTTGTTCATACCACAAAATATTCATTTGGAAAGGAAGTTTTGAGAATTGGTGCACTTGCAAGTAATCTCTTCAATTGTTGGAAACTTTACTCTACAATGATGTAATTGGATGTGTTACTATTGAGAATCCTTCCATGGATATTCTGTAATATCTAGCTAATCCCATAAATGATCTTATCTCTGATACATTCTTAGGTGTATGCCACTCCCATGATAGCTTCAGTCTTTCTTGGGTCTATTGCTACTCCTTCCTCAGAAATAATATGTCTCGAGTAAAGTTAATGTCTTTTTGGTAAAATGAGCATTTACTTAGCTCAACATATAGTTGATTCTCCCTGAATACCTATAGTACCATTCTCAAATGTTCTGCATGCTCCCTCCGTGATCTCGAATAAATAATAATGTAATCTAAGAATACAATGAAAAACTTATCCAACAATGTCTTAATATGCCATTCATTAAGCACATAAAAGTAATAGGTGCATTTGTTATGTACTACAAACTCAAAATGACCCTGCTAGGATTTAAAAGTAGTTTTGTTTATAACCTCATATTTTATTCTCACTTGATGATATCCTGACCTCAAATATATTTTGTAGTAAATCCTTCATCCTTTTAGTTGATCGAACAAGTCATCAATTATAGGAAAAGGATAATTGTTCTTCACTGGGATTTCATTTAATTTCCTGAAGTCAACACACAACCTCAATGTCCCAATTTTCTTCTTTACAAAAAGTATTGGTGCCCCCCACAAAGATACACTTGGTCGTATGTACCCATTCTTCAATAATTATTCAAGCTGCATTTGTAAGTCTTTCAACTCATGGGTACCCATTTTATATGGTATTTGTTGAAATATTGTAACTTCAAAGGACATTCTAAATGTATTTTACTGATGTACCCCAAGGGAGATGTTCTATTCCTCCGTCGAGATGTAAAGCCTCCATTATAATTCGTGTCAATAACACCCTAATGAATATAATAAAATATTATTTTGTGATTTCCTAAATGAAGTCAGCCCAGACAGTTTAGTGGGGCCGACTTGATTAGGGTAAAAGTCAGTTGACAAAAAGAGTATAAATAGAGGAGTTGTGCTTCTCATAAAAACACAGACTCACTCACTTGTGTAGGGAATAGGAGAGAGAGAGAGAGAGAGAGAGAGAGATACCAGCAAGTAGGAGAATACATGTTTTAGGGTTTTATCTTATACATCTTATACAAAGGAAGTTTTGCTGGGTTTTCTTCCCCTTGAGGGTTTCCCAGGATAAATACTGTCTATCTTGTGATTGTGTTTCTTTCAGTGATTCTGCATATGCTACTGTTGTGATTTTGGATTAAACACTAATGATATCTAGATAAGAATACAAAATATTAACATGGTATCAGAGCTAGCGTGAATATAACAACTTTCACAAGGTGAAACTCTCTCTCCTCTCCCTCCATAATAAATTAGGGTTTCTACAAAGTTTGGAATTTTGAAGATATACTTGCATGGAAATTTGTGCTTCCATAGAGCGCATCTATTGAGCCCAAGATTGAATTTTTTGGGTGGTTGAATCTCCGGGAAATCCAAACCCTAGTTTGGCCATGAACCATAAAAATGCAGAAAACCAGAACTTGAAATTCTACAGAAACTGCAACCTCGCAAGTAAGTTTTGAAGGGTGAATATTTTGGATCTCTAGAAACCAAGTGGACCAACCAACTTGCCTCAGTCAAGCACATCTCCTGGTAAGGTTAGCTTTTCATTTTGAGAAATTTCAATTTTTCGTGACCTCCTAGATAGGATGGCCCAAACTCTAAGCTTGAGGAGAACTGGAAGGCATAGAAAACTTCCTAGCATGGAAGTATAGGATTGGTCCCATTCTTAAAGAGAATGGTATTAAGAAGTACATCAAGGATGAAGTTGCAGAACCAAAAGAAGATGAAGCTAAGGAGAAGCATGAGAAATACCTAATCAATGCAATGAGGATCATTGTTGATTCTATCAAATATCACTTGATCCCTCAAGTGTCATCTAAGAATACACCAAAGAAAATATATGATGCACTTTACAAAATGTATGAGGGAAGGAACATTAACAAGAATATGAATTTGAGAGCTCAACTAAAGGGAACCAAAATGAGAAAAGGAGAATCAATTCAAGATTAATTCACAAGGTTATCCTAGTTCAGGGAACAAATAAGTGCCATTGGAGACACCCTTGATGAAGATGAACTAGTTATGAATGCTCTCAATGGTCTCACTAGACCTTGGGATTCATTCATGCAGACTTTGTGTGCCAGGAAATAAAGTATGAAGTTTGAAATTGTATGGGAAGATTGCATTCAAGAAGACGCTATAGTAGCTAACATAGAAGCTCTACTTAGAGAAGATGATCAAGCTCTAGCCATACATACTAAAGGAATAAAACAATCAAAATTCAAGAAGAGTAGTCATAAACCTTCAAAGAAGAAGTTTCAAAAGAAAAGAGAAAACAACCAGAAGAAAGATTACTCAAAGTATCAATGCTATAACTGTTATAAGATAGGACACCTTGTCAGAGAGTTCCCATCAAAGATGAAGAACAACAAAAGACATCATGCTCATCTAGCTGAAGATGAGGATGAGGAAGAAGAAGAAATACCTCAAAAGAGACTAACAAAAGAAGAAGATGTAGAAGAATATGTACTATTCTATGCACTCTCTGGGTCTGTAACACCTAGAGAAGATACATGGATTATTGATAGTGGTGCTTCAAAGCACATGACAGGGAAGAAGTAAACTCTGTCAAGACTTGAAGAAAATAGCTATACTCATAAAGTATCATTAGGAGATGACTATCAATATTCCATAAAAGGTATTGGTGAATCAAGCTACAATCTTGACTCTGGAACTTCCATGAAGATGAAGGAAGTACTATATGTACCAGGTTTGAAAAAGAACTTACTTTCCATTTCAACACTGGATAAGAAAGGATAAGCTTTCATATATGGACAAATAATTATGTGGTCCAGAGGAAAGACACTTGAAGATGTTGTGGTCATTGGTGAAGAAGAAGGAGGATTGTACAAACTCAAAGGACATCCAGAGACAACCCTTGTCCATGAGACTACTAGCTCAAGTGAACTATGGCATAGGAGGCTTGCTCACATCAACTACAAAGCAATACCCTATGTGAGTAAGGTGGCAACGGGGTTACCAGATCTGAAGATTGATCGTGAAGGAACTTTCAAAGGATGTGCAAGATGAAAGAGCATCAATAATCCCTTTCCGAAAAGTGAAACAAATACTAAAGGTACGTTGGAATTAATTCATTCCGATGTATGTGGTCCTATGCACTCCACATCTTTAAGTGGATATGAATATTATGTCACATTTATTGATAACTATTCAAGAAATACATGGATATACTTCTTGAATACCAAGAGTGAAGTGTTCGGGAAATTCAAGGAATTCAAATCCTTGATAGAGAACCATTCAGAAAGAAGAATCAAGACACTGAGATCGGATAATGGTGGAAAATATACTTCAAAAGAATTTGAAGCATTCTACGAGGAAGCTGGAATCAAGAGGGAACTAACCACTACCTACAATCCTCAACAGAATGGTGTTGTAGAAAGAAAGAATAAAACCATTATGGAAGCAGTGAAAACAATGATTCATGACCAAGATCTCCCCATGCATCTGAGGGTTCAAGCAACAAGAGCAACTCTATATGTGCAGATTAGATTATCTCACAGTGCTCTTGGATTCAAGATTGCTGAAGAAATGTATACAAGAAAGAAACCTGAAGTGAGCCATCTGAAGATATTTAGTTGTCTAGTATATGTACATATTCTGAAAGAAAAGAGAACCAAGTTGGATCCTTATGGAAATAAGGGAATATTTGTTGGATACCGTGAAGTCTCTAAAGCCTTCAGGATATACATTTCAAGATTCCAGCATATAGAGATTAGTAGGGATGTAAAATTTGATGAAGAGACAACTCTTAATAAATCCAGAAGGTGTCAGCTTGAAGATGTACATGAAGAGGATGCACCTCTTAGAAAAGAAGAAGTTTAACCCTCTCCTGAAATAGTAGCATCTGAAGATCATGATATGCTAGAACCTCAGGAACCCCCTACTATGGATATATCTCTAAACAGAAAACTTGCTTGAGTAAGATAAATTATAAAAGAAGAAAAAAAGTATGGAGCTCCAGAAGGATCCACAAGAACAAGCAAAATATCAAAGCCATTCTCTAGTTATGTAGCTTTGATGCGTGACCTTGTAGATCAAGAACCCACCAGCTACGAGGAAGTTGCACCGAAGAAAGAGTAGGTGGAAACAATGACAGAAGAATACAAGTCAATAATGAAGAATTATGTTTGGGATATAGTACCCAAACTAGAAAACAAGAGTGTGGTATCTTCATAATGGACCTACAAGATAAAACATGCAGCTGATGGAAGTATTGAAAAATACAAGGCAAGATTTGTGGCTAGAGGATTATCTCAGAAAGAGGGGATTGATTATGAAAAAACATTTTCTCCAGTAGCAAGGTACACTTCCATCAAAACCATCGTGGCACTTGCTTCCATGATGAAGTGGGATCTACACTAGATGGATGTAAAGACAACCTTCCTGAATGGTATGATTGAGGAAGAGGTTTACATCGAACAACCACAAGGATTTGAAGTCGAAGACAAAGTGACTCATGTATGTAAGTTGAAAAAGGCTCTATATGGACTGAAGCAGGCTCCTAGAGCTTGGTATGGTAGTATAGATAGCTTCTTGACAAGCTTGGGCTTTACCAAAAGTAAAGATGATCCTAACCTTTACATGAAGATTATGGATGATGAACTTGTCATACTATTACTGTATGTAAATGAACTATTTCTAACTGGAAATGGGAAACTAATCACAGAAAGCAAGAAGAATCTAGCCGAAGAATTTGAGATGAAAGATATTGGATTGATATATTATTTCCTCGGGATGGAAGTGTGGCAGAGCCCATAATGAATCTTTCTAAACCAGGGAAAGTATGCAGTATAAATCTTGAAAATATTTGATATGTTGGATTGTAAAGCCATGGCCACACCCATTGAAACCAACTTGAAGTTGTTATCTGATGAATCATCACAGTTAGTGGATATGAATCAGTACAGACAAATTATGGGTAATTGATGTATTCGATGAATACAAGGCTAGATATATGCTTTGTTGTGAACAACTTAAGTCAATATATAGTTAAACTTAGACGGGTTAACCTGATAGCTGCAAAGCAAGTGATGAGGCACCTAAAAGGTACGATAGACTTTGGACTGTACTATGATAGAGATCACGACTAAAGATTGTATGGATATACAAATTCTGATTGGGCATGAAGTGCTGTAGAAAAAAAGAGCACCTCAAGTGGATGTTATTGTTTGAGATCCACCATGATCTCATGGTTTAGTAAGAAATAATCCAGTGTTTCTCTCAGCACAACTGAAGCAGAGTACATAACAGCTTGCTCCACTAGTTGTGAAGCGATATGGCTTCAGAAACTGATGTAAGGTCTATTTGACATGGATTTGGATACCACAGTGATTCTTTGTGACAACCAGAGTTGTATAAAGAGGATAGAGAATCTTGTGTTCCATGACAAATCAAAGCACATAGAAATATGATACTTTTATATAAGGGATATGGTACAAAAGGGAGCTATAAAGCTTCAGTATGTGAGTACTGATGAGCAAGTTGCTGTTGTGATGACCAAGCCTCTATCTCGAGTAAAGTTTGAATATTTTCGTGACAAGCTTGGTGTAGTCAGAAAAGACTTTCCTTGTAAGGAGGAACACTGATTATACTACAAACCTTCCTTCCAAGAAGGAATGATGAAGATATGGACTCTCTTTAGAAAGGAGGAATAGGTTGAAGATATGGAATTTCCTCGGAAAGGAAGAACAAGTCAAAGATATGAATCCTCCTCGAACAAAGGGGGAGCAGGTTAATGATATGGATCCTCCCTGGAAAGGGGGAGTGATGATGACACCATCATTGATGATGGGATGAGAATGAAGCTCCAGTATGAAAGAGGCTAAGTACGCCTGAAGATGCTGACAAGGTACAACATTCATTTGTGGATGATAATATCCTCTCTTGAGGATGTATTGCAGGAAATAACACTCTGTTCCTAAGAGTAGTACTTACTAGCTAAGGATGGCCCTGTAGACGTTACTCTCGCATGGAGAGTGTACCCACATTCATTTGTGGATGCCTTAGAATAACACTCGCTTAGGAGTGGTCCTAGCTTTGAAGCTCAAGATGCTCTACGATGAGTCCTTACGGATGACAGGGCCTGCATTTAGGTGCGGTCGAGATTTTCCTTGCAGATGTTACTCTCGCATGTAGAGTGTACCCACATTCATTTGTGGATGTCATAGTATAACACTCGCTAAGGAATGGTCCTAGATTTGAAACTAAGGATGCTCTACGATGAGTCCTTACGACAGGGCCTACATTTAGGTTCGGTCGTGTTTTGCAGTTGCAGACGATACTCTTGCATGGAGACTATTCTTACATTTACATGTATAAGCTGTAGTATAACACTCGCTTGAAGTGGTCCTAGCTCTAACAGGCTGAGGATGGTCTACGATGAGTCCTTGCGGACAATATGGTCCTGCATTCATTTGCAGACAAATTAGTTGGTCGATACTATGGACCATCCTAGTTAAGGGGGAGTATGCTGATGAGAATTGCATCATCCTTGGACCTATGTCCTAAAGTGATAGGGATTGATAATCTTGCAAAGAGATCATGTGTACTGTAGGTAGCGTGGCGACGAAGGATCGAGATGATCGAAGTGAAGCTGCAAAGGATCAAGATGATCGAAGTGTTGTTGCAAAGGATCGAGATGATCGAAGTGGTGCTGCAAAGGATCAAGAAGATCAAAGTGTTAATGCAAAGGATCAGAAGATCGAAGTGATGTTGCAAAGGATTAGAAGATCGAAGTGTTGTTGTGAAGAATCAAGAATATCAAAGTGATGCAAAGGATCGAGAAGATCGAAGTGCTACAGCGAAGGATAGAGAATATCGAATTAATGCTGCAAAGGATTGAGAAGATCTAAGTGCTACTACGAAGGATTAGAAGATTGAAGTGTTGCTGCAAAAGGATCAAGTGATCGTGTGCTACAGAATATGTTGAAGAGTAACTGTTCCAGTTACTGATGATTGTTGAAAACTTCCTATGTCGTATAGATGTATTACATTGATACTAATGAATATGCTATCTCTCGTTACTCCTATAGTTGATGATGATGTTGTCAGTAGAATACCCTTCTCGTTAAGGGGGAGTGTTGAAATATTATAACTTTGAAGGATATTCTAAATGTATTTTACTGATGTACCCCAAGGGAGATGTTCTATTCCTCCATCGAGATGTTATTATTGTAATTGGTCATTATAGAGTCATGAGGTAAATCATCCATTGTAAGTTAGGCCAATATCACCCTAATGAATATAATAAAATACTGTTTTATGATTTCCTAGGTGAAGTCGGCCCAACAAGTTTAGTGGGTCCGACTTGATTAGGGTAAAAGTCAGTTGACAAAAAGAGTATAAATAGAGGAGTTGTGCTTCTCATAAAAATAGAGACTCACTCAATTGTGTAGCACATAGGGGAGAGAGCGAGACATACCAACAAGAAGGAGAATACATGTTTTGGGGTTTTATCTTATACATCTTATACATAGGAAGTTTTGCTGGGTTTTCTTCCCCTTGAGGGTTTCCCAGGATAAATATTGTGTCTATCTTGTGATTGTGTTTCTTTCAGTGATTCTGCATATACTACCATTGTGAATTTGGATTAATCACTAATGATATCTAGCTAAACATATGAAATCTTAATAGTATTTAGGAAACTCGAGTAGCTCTAGGCATCAAATCAATAAGGAAGTCAATATCTGTTTTTGGTGTAGCAATATAAATATTTGGCAAATAAATGACTAATTAGCTAAAATAGTTAGACATGACAGTGTTTTTAAGCTAAATACTACTAAGTTTAAGCAACACAACCAAAATGACTAGACTAAACGACAAATATAGTCATGGGAAAAAATACCACTAAATAATCATTAGTACAACTAAAAATGATTTTAAAAATGATGAATTTTAATAAATGCAAAATGCAAAATGCAAAATGCAAAATTAAATTTATAATATTTCCATCATTAAAAACAAAAGATGAAAGAGGAAAATAGAAAAAATGTGAGCAATAAGGGAAAAAACACGATTGGTAAATTTGGGGGCATAGTTTGAAACAAACCCCTCTGATAGAAGCATTCTTTTTTTTCACAACAGGGTTTCCCAATTTTAGAATTAGGCTCTCAATAGGGTCATTGTGTGAAGAGGAAATTATATAGATTTGAATGGATTTATCCTAGGGATTGCATGTGTCAAGAAGCTGGAAAGTCGTGTCTAAGATGGGGAAGAAATGTCAAAACCCGACCATGCTACGGTTTGAGGATGTTTATGATGATTTGCTTTGTGTCAACATTGATTTCAGGGGTCTTGTGTTTACAATGAAGGAAACAGAGAGTAAAATTAAGAAAATGGATAAATATGTTTTGGGTACTACGAATCTCTACAAGGAGTTGGAATCTTGCTGATCTAGAGCAGGATTCGCATAGAATGCTAGGCATGAGTGACATGACTAGGCTCAAATGTATCAATAGAAACTACAAATACTAGAAGGGTTATGGAGCTTCCTCAACTTATAGGTAACTTCCTTTCTTTTTATTACTTTAACATTTTTTCTCAGAAATTCACCAAGGAGTATGCTTGATATACTATACCCTCATCCGAGCTTCAAAGATATGAAATATAAAACTATATTCTAAAATTTTAGAGGGGCAATTTTTTTCAAGGTTTTCCAAGCCACGAGAGTGAAAGGGTCTTAGAAGCAAGACATATGCAATAGGGGTAGCTAGGTGTTATTATAGAGGAGTATTGGTTAAGTGTTTGGATTCAATATAGGGACTCTTCCACCTTCTTCACTAAAGTGTATAAAGTCACACTACTAGATGTAGTAAAGGAGTATGGTAACTTGAAGACTCTGCATTGCCTGACATTGTATACAATTTATCACATTATCCCTTGCATAACACAAATCATCTAGATGCATCGAGGAGAGACAATAAGCCAATGGCTACAAAAAAATGGGAGGACTAGCTTCAAAATTCATGTGTTACTGTAAACACCTATGAGAATACCAATTCGAGTTGCTTACTTCTTGTCAACAAGGGAGGAAGTAGGGCACAATTATTTTTGTGGAGACCCCTTGTTTGTCGACTAAAACTATGTCTTGGAGGAGGCCATCCCCTACAGTAACAACAACAAACTATAAATCTAAAGGAAGGGTGTCATTCATCATATATTTGAGGAGAACTCATACTTTAAATGCAATACCATTAGTTCGATGTGAAGAGGTTGGCAATCACTTTGGAAAATCATACCTCTAATGTTGGTAACTTTTGGTGGAATCATTTATGATTAGGTGGAGCCTTCACTACATCCACCTCACACCACGACCTTGATTGTTGTTCTAGACATCTTAGGCTTGCAAAATCATGTTCAACAATGGTTTCCATATACCATCAAATCATGGTATTTAAAGGGGACTGAGTTGGTTATTCAAAGGCTGTCTATCAACCTTCATTTACAGGTCTGGTAACAATACATGGAGTTGATAATTAATGTTAGATATTGTTATTGTTGTAGTTGTTAATTATTTTAGTCAAGTTCTAAGAGTTTCCTATAGCTTTTATATTCACGTTTAAGTGTTTTTTTGTATCTATCTATTGTACTTTCAGTTAAATATATATATTTTCAAATGCAAAATTTGTTGCAAGTGAATGTGGATGAGACATGAAGTAATTCACTAAACAATCATACAAATGCAAGCAATAACACAGATTCATTAGACCAAGAAAATTTTAGCGGTAATGAGGTTGTTGTCAAAGTGTTTGAAGAAACTCCAAACCCAAAGTATACCAATAGATAGTGAAAACTCAGCTCACATTCGATAGGGTATACTTCAGTGTTATCATAGCATTATACCTTAGTTTTGAAAAAATACCTAGTCAGAGTTCATTACTAGTTCACAAAAAACAAAATCGCACAAATTTGCCTGGGAACATTACATTCAACTAGTTATGGAGCCCCTCCTTTGACTGTTGGACGTCCTTGAATTTATTCTTGGATAGTTTATTATTCTCTTGCTAGTCAGGTTGTATATAAACTTTCTATTATTTTTCTATTTCCATCTTTATGTGGTGACATATTTCTTCTTTGATATTTTTGGGGAAGCAGTAAATGAGTGTTTACATTTTATTTGTATTGTAGGAGAACTGCAATAATATATTCATATTCTAAATATATTATTTATTTCCGAAATTGGCTTTGTTTGACATCTTTATTTACATTGTTTCATTTACACCATTTAATAATTTACTGCTATGGAAACCTATGATAGTTGACAACAATGACCATTGGATTAATCATGTTGCATTTTTATATGAAATTTATTTGGCAGAAAATCTGAACCGTGTTTACGTTTATTGCTTAGTTTGTGCTTTCAAAAACCTACATAGTTTCATTGTATTTATGTTCTGACATTCAGTTAATGTAAAATCTATCTTCTCTAAATCACCAAATTGACACTTGAAAATGAAAAAAATAGCATATTTGATTTGTTCATAGTATATACATAGCTTTTATTGAGTGTTTAATACTGATTTGGGAAGCTTTGGTCCATTTTATTTTTGTATGCTTCTTAGCATTGTACACAAACAACTTGTTTCAATAATGAATTGTAGGGAACATCTATATTAAGATGTGATATGAAAATGTAAAAAATACACAAATGCAATGATGAGTGCTGCCCTCGACTCATGAGCTACAAGTAAGGCAATTTTCTTTTTATGTTTTTGCTCAAATATTTTGATAGTTTTGTGCATTGGCTGCACCTACTATTCCCTTCACATGTTTTTTTGTCTCATGACATTAAATTATGTTACCGAGCTTACCAATGATGGTTGAGGACTCAGGACCCACTCCTAAAGACGATGATACTCCTCCAGATGTTGGTTTAATCCCTTTTTATACTTAAATTGTCATTTTATGGAATTGTGGGAGCACTAATTTTCATGCCTTAAAGATAGTTACTATGCTTTTCTTGATTGTTTGTCATGTGGATTCTTTAGGACAATTGTTTAATTGTATGCCCAAGTGGTGTTTAATTGTACAACATATATTAGAGATTTTGAAGCCAAATTGTCTAATCTTGTGGTGGCTGCCACACAACCTGGATAATTTTATAACAATGTCCACTTCATATGTAACATATTGTATTGATAGTTCCTAAATTATGCTTCTCCTCACATAAATACATTCATTCAATTTGTTCTTTTTAATTTTCTCGTGTTCGAATTTCACTATGTTTTTCTAGCACTTATCATTCAATGTTGTTTTCTATAGATTTTTCATCTCCCCTCTATGTTAGACTTATTTGGATTTGTTACTTTGAAAGTTTTTACACAATGTTTGAGGATGCTTCATGATATATGGGATACATGGTATATGCTCATATCTTGGATCGATTGTAGCATGAGAGATTATTCGTGATAGAGATAGAAAATACATTTCATTTTTTATTTTTGAACATAAATAAAAATGATAAAAATTTAATTTTAATTGTGCAATTGTTATATTCCTCAACTATGCCCTCCTTTATGTTGGAAATGTCCAATAATGTGTACTAAATGCTTTAGATATAATGCATGAAACTGTAATGTTGTAGTCTAAGGTCACTGCTCCTCATGGTCTTAGTTCTTTCCTACTTTGACTCAACCTTTAAGCGATCCTTAAGGCCACAAAAAAACAAGAAACTGTTGCAAAATTGTGCAAAATGATGTATAAAACTTGTTATTATACAAGATTTGATGGAATTCTTATCAAGTGCAAGTTGCCACATTATTCAAGACATGTTGTACAAGTTGTTATCCCTCTAAAGGATATGTTTCCCTTGAAAGGTAGATCACTCTATTTTTAAGGTTTTGCTCAATATCCAAGTCTATAAGGTGTTGGCTTGTGCTTGAAAGTAAGTAGTTTTTTTTATGCCAGTCATGATACTTCTGATATGTTTCATTAAAAGGATAGAGATATAAAATATTCCAAATTTTGCATTTGATGGTGCTTGCTCTAAAAGGATGACGACTTTCATGTTATCGGGTGATTATTCTTAATTTCTCAGTAATTATTTAAAAGCTTTCCTCAATTCTCATAAATAATGTCTTGCAATCAGTAATGGGAAAAGTTGTATAAAAATGATTGGATCATTTGTAAATTCAAATTTAATTTCATTTTGAAACAAACATCGCTAGAGAGGATTTTAGAGTACTTTCCCAAGAAATTTGAAGGTTGACCTAGTATTCTTTTGTTATTGCAATTAAAGGCAAAGAGATTGACCTCTTATAGTCTTGTACTAGAAAACATGAACATGCACCTACAGAGATCATGGGGGATTATGCAACATTGCAAAATACATAGTGTAGTAACTATCAACATAAGCACCCGATGGAGTGTTCCAGACATGAGGGCTATTATTCAGCTTGTAGGTATTTATTATGTATCATGAATTTTCCCAAGAATCCATTCTATGCATGCATGGATATTAACAACTTATCCTTAAACGAGGCTTTATAGTATCTTTTGTGGTATTGTTGAATTAATTTATTTGTCATAGATAATTATTTTGTAATGAACAAGACCATTTGTTAACTCATAATTCGTTGAAAACTAATATATAGACTTGGACATAATGTCAAAAGACAAATTATAAATAATAAAATAATGATTGATATGAAGAGTGATGATACAAGTACTATATACATGTGATATTTATAATGGTGTAGAGTAAATGTTATGCTAAATAGTATTGCTCTTGAATAGTTTTGGCACTAAGGTAAGCCATGCTTCATTACTTGTAGTCACCCATCCTTGGGATGCTTCACCCTCAAAGTATGAAAGAGGATTGATGTTAGAGATCTGCTTTGATTTACTTTTTTTTAGAATTATCTTGGACATAAGATGGAGTGATCAACACTTCATCCATGGTGGCCAACTTACTTTTATAATGTCAAAATGAAGGAAACATAAGTAATTTTCTCAAAGGAAGTTGTACTCCAATGGCGTGATAAATTGGAAGGAATAGTAACAGTATTGGGAGACAATTTCAATTTTTGGGCAGTTGGATGTGAACACGGTAGCTTACCGGTGTTTGAAAAATCTCATTTGATTACAAAACAAGGACTTCAACCTTTTTAATTTAGAAGTTGAACTACATGTGAAAATCCAAAATACTAGAACTATAAATACTTCTTTAGTAGCTAACAATTGGAAGATTTATATTGAAAACTTTTATGGTTTAATAATTTTCTTTAGCTCGGTATTAATTTTTACTTACTTTATCTTATAAGGCTTACATGAAATGTGGGAGGAGAGTCTTGTCAAACATGATGGTGGGATCAACACCAACATTCATAGATTGCGACAAGGGTAGGAAACTAATTCTTGTCACATAGAGGGGCTCAATATATCTTTGGGACCTATTTCATTGGTGTTAGAACAGTAATCCATCATTAGTACCTTAGTTACACTAATTAGTCAATTTTATTGCATTTTAAGGGACAAAATTAGCTCAAAGACAGTGCTTTATAGAGGATGAGTGAAGCATGTATGCAGGTAGTGCTGAGACTCTAACAAAAGCACCTCAAATAATACATACACTATGAGGTGGACTAGGGGTGCTTAGTTCGACATGCCAAGTCATAATGGGCCTTTCAAACCCACATGCGCATTCCAGCTCAGTAAAAATCCACATATGCGCCCTCATCATTGTTGGTGCACTCCCATTCATTGAATGTGGACAGGCAAGTTGACTTGGAGCGCTAGAGTGGGATTTTGGCCAAATTTGGCTTGATTTGGTGCATTAAATGTTGCGTTGAGACTCTAAACCACCCAGTTTTCCACACCCACATTGTCCAAATTGTAATCATTGGTCCAAAACACATCATCCATGACAACTCAACAATTCGTGGCTGTTTGGGGTGATTTGGGATGAGATTGGCCCACTTACGGGGGTTTGATGCCATTTTGGCAATTTTGACTTATATGCTCACAATTGGCTTCCAAAGCCTCACAAAAATCCTATGATGTATTATATACCTGATAACAACAAGTTTCATGGTTATAAAGTCCGAAATTATCTTGTTTCTATTCACATTGTGTGTGTAATTTATCTGTAATTTGATGGTTTTTGCTGATTCTTGCACCCAAATTTGATTTGTAAGCTTCAGTAACGCTCCTAGATTCTACTGTGGTTTGAATTACTCACTTGGTGGTTCAAATTCCTCACATGGTATCAGATCTTGTTGGATATTTTTGATTTGCAGATCAATTCATACTGATTCGAGCTGCATTTTTAGTGGAGTTCCAGATAAAAATTAAAATTGTGCTGCAGAACATCCAACAATTTCTTCATCCTCAACGCAAGTAGAAATGGAGGCTACCCACATCATGCTAACACCCTTTAATTTTTTTGATTGGAAGGCAGAGATGGTGATTCAACTGAGAGCCAATGGGATTTTCAGAGTTACCATGGGCACTGAAGTGGAACCAAACTCTGCTGTTGAGAAAGCCAAGTATTTCAACAAATTGGATGAGGCATATGGATTGTTGTTCCTGAGCATCTCAAGAGAGATTCTATTCCACCTTGACAGTTTTACATCAACAAAAGAGGTTTGGGAAAAACTAGAATTTCTATTTGGCAAAACTGATGAGCTACGTGGTCACCAGCTTGAGAATGAGCTTATTAGCTTGAGCACAACGCACTACAACACAATCCATGACTTCTTCACCAAGTTCAAATCACTTGTGTTGCAATTAAAACAATGTGGGATTGAGAAGAAATGATATCATTTGATCTCGTCTATACTTTTGAAGTTGGGGCCAGAGTTCTCAGTTTTTGTGACTACATTCCACTCTGGCAAGTTAACACTTCAAAACTGGAAAATTCCCAGTCTGGAAAACTTCATGGAGACACTCACTCAAGAGCAAGATAAACTTTTCCAAATGGGCACCATCAAGACCAAGGATAAAGCTCTAGCAGTGAGGGTTTTGAATTCCTCAAAGGGCAAGCTCAAGTCCAAGAATTCGAAGTTGCCAGAGAAGAAGAAAAACCCAGAAAAAACCCAAATCCAGTGATGCAAGTTCGAATCCTTCCAAGGAGAGGGAAAAGAAGGGAAAAGAGAAGGCCAAATGCACCTATTACCACAAGGGATGGAATCCATAGAGCTCATGCATGAAAAATACCATTGACACCATGGCGTAGCTGTTGGAGAAGAACAACATTCCAGTCCCTGAAAATGCAAGGAAGAAGGATGGAAACTCCAGTTCAAATGAGAGCAAGAAGAAATGTCATGCTTTGTTGGCAGGTACTTATAACCCTTCATCCTTGATCATTGATTCAGGGGCTTCCAGGCATATGGTAGCCAAGAAATATCTCTTCTCCTCCATGAGTTTGAATGCTGGCCCAGCAGTTCGAATGGGGGATGATTCAGAACTCCAAACCAAGGGGATTGGGAGAATTGATTTAGAGCATGGCTTCTTTAGTGAGGTATTGGATGTACCGGATCTTGCAACAAATTTGCTGTCAGTATATCAAATGACCCATACAGGAGAACCAAATAGAGTGACATTCACTCCTGACATGGTAGAGATTTTTGAAATCTCCACAGACCAAGTTATTGCAGTTGGGTATGCTGATCATCATGAGAGGATGCGCAAGTTTTCAAACTTCCTCCCCAATTCCAGTGATTAAGTACTTCACTCACATGCCAATGAAGTTTCCAAACTATGGCATGATAGGTTTGGCCACATGAATTACAGGTATCTTCAAACATTGCACAGAGAAGAAATGGTGGAAGGACTTCCACAAATCCAGTCATCAACTGGAGCATGTATTGGATGTGTGATTGGGAAGCATCCTGAGCAGAGCTATGAGAAGGGGAAGGCAAGGAGGGAAACACGACCACTTGGGTTGGTGCATTCTGATTTGATTGGTCCACTACCCACTCCTTCATATGGTGGATCTAGGTATGTACTTACATTCATATATGACTACTCCAATTCTGTTGGGTGTATTTTCTAAAATGGAAAGGTGTTTGAACAACTCAATATTTGGCAAGAACTTGTAGAAAATCAGAGTGGGAAGAATATCAAAGTCCTTAGGACTGATAATGGAAAGGAATATGTGAACAAAAACTTACAACAACTTTGTGAGGAGTGTGGCATCCAAATGCAACACTCAACTCCCTACACACCGCAACAAAATGGTTTGGCTGAGAGGAAGAATAGATCTCTCAAAGAGATGGCAACTTGCATGATAGAGGTAAGGGATCTTAATCCCAAGCTATGGGATAAAGCCATCAGTTGTGCCGCTCACATCCAAAACAGAGCTTTCCATAAATCAATGAAAGGAATGACCTCTTACGAGGCATGGTTTGGTCAAAAGCCAAATGTCTCAAATTTCAGAATTTTCGGGACAAAAACATGGGCTAGAATTCCTTCTGAGAAGAGGAAAGCCTTGCAACCACAAAGTAAGGAGTTCCTCATGGTTGGATATGGTGAGGATACCAAAGGGTACAAGTTCTTTGACACTTCTACTTGCAAAACATTTATTGAGAGAAGTGTGAAATTTGAAGAAGAGCCAATTCCAGATTTCGAACTTGCACCAGGGGAATGCTCCTCTCCTCAACCATTCGAAGATGTAAGTGATGATGAATGCTCTATTTTCTCTGATATATCTGATAAAAATGTTGCTGAAGATGATATTGTTGTAGATGACTCACCATCTAGGCCCAAGTGGGCTGAAAAAATTGTACAAGTAGCTGGGGAATTGGCAGGCAATCCCCATGAGCCTAGGAAGACTAGATCACAAACTAGTAAAGCTTCCTTTGCAAGTGATAGTTCCCTTGTTATAAATATTATATGATGGTTGGGTCTGCTCCTCAAACATATCAGCAAGATTTTATTGACCCTAGATGGAAATCAGCAATGGAAGAGAATTTCAGTCCCTCGAAGAGAACAATACATGGGAATTGGTCCCTCCAAGAGTTGTTCAATGCAAATGGTTTTTCTGGACCAAACTTGCTGCTGATGGTTCTGATATAAAACAGAGGGAAATGTTAGTTGATAAAGGCTATTCTCAGGTCCATGGTGTTGATTACACAAAGACCTTTGCACCAGTTGCAAAGATGGACTCAATAAGACTAGTTCTAGCACTAGCAGCTAGTAAAGGTTGGGAAGTTCACCACATGGATGTCAAGAGTGCATTCTTGCATGGTGAGATACATGAGGATATATATATGAAGCATCATGAATGTTTCCAAGAGGATCCTTAATTGGTTTGTAGTATGAAAAAATCACTGTATGGACTCAAGCAAACCCCCAGGGCTTGGTATGCAAAAATGGATGCTTTCTTGCTTTCAATTGGTTTCACTAGATGCAAATCAGACCCTAATGTGTATTTTCAGAAACATGATGGTATATTGCAGGTCATTTTTATTTATGTTGATGGATATTTTTATTACAGGTAGCTGCACCAATTTAATTGGCCAAATCAAGTCATCTTTACACAGTGAGTTTGCCATGACAGACCTACGATTGCTAAGGCAATTTTTGGACTTGGAAATTCAGCAAAATGGTAAGGGAATCACGCTGAGTCAGAAACAATATGCTTCAGACCTAATAAAGAAGTTTAACATGTCTGAGTGTAAGGTAGCCAAGTCTCCCTTTCTTTCTGGTATTAAAATGCATGAATTTGGCAATTCTCCACTGGTGGATTTTACACTCTACATGAAACTAGTGAAAAACTTGCTCTACCTTACTCACATAAAGAGATGATTTGTCTTATGCTGTGAGTTATGTAGCAAGACATATGCACCAGCTAGATGAGCTCCATTGGAGAGCAACAAAGAGAATTCTTCAATATGTCTAGGGAACCAAGAACTTCGGGGTGCACTACACAACTAGTTCCTCACTTCAACTAGCTGGATTTTCTGATTCAGATTGGGCCGATGATCCAACTGACAGGAAGTCAACTTCAGGTTTTGTCTACATGTTTGCTGAAGGTCCCACTTGCTGGTAAAGTAAACACACTATTTCACTTTCATCAGCAGAGGTTGAGTACAGGGCAACAGTCAATGCTCCTACATAGTGTGTTTGGTTGCAGGGAATTCTTCGGGAGTTTGGTGTCACAACTGATTCTCCAACCAAAATTTGGGAGGACAATCAGAGTGCCATCAAGATATCTACCGATCCAGTACAAAGGTAGAGGACAAAGCACATAGAGATACACATGCATTACATTCCGGGCTTAGTGCATGACAGGGTGATCTCACTGCAATATTGCCCATCCACCGAGCAAACTGCTGATATTTTTACCAAGTCACTAAGAAGACCTTCACCTACCTGAGATATTTACTTGGGGTGAGTGAAGGATGGTAATTTTTTGTTATATTATTGCAGGTCCAGCCCCATGTCCATTCTTGAAAGAAGGTTTTCCCATCAGTTTTTTCTTCTTTTCCTCGGTTCACATGGACAAATAAAATTGTAATTTTTGATTTATGTATTTGAGGTGACTTGAGCCATTGTTGCCAAGGCCTCCATCATTTTGTGAGCTGTACTTAGTTATTGGATTAAGGGAGGGTGCTAGAACAGTAATCCATCATTAGTACCTTAGTTACACTAATTAGTCAATTTTATTGCTTTTTAAGCTTTAATACACTATGAGGTGGACTAGGGGTGCTTAGTTGGCCTTATGCCAAGTCATAATGGGACTTTCACACCCACATGAGAATTCCAGCTCAGTCAACAGCCACATATGCACCCTCATCATTGCTGGTGTGCTCCCATTCATTGAATGTGGACATGCAAGTTGACTTGGAGCCCTAGAGTGGGATTTTGGCTTGATTTGGCTTGATTTGGTGCATTACATGTTGCATTGAGACTCTAAACCACCCAATTTTCCACACCCACGCTGTCCAAGGTGTAATAATTGGTCCAAAACACATCATCCATGACAACTTAGTAATTTGTGGTTGTTTGGGGTGATTTGGGACGAGATTGGCCCACCTAGGGGGGTTTAATGCCATTTTGGCAATTTTGACTTATATGCTCACAATTGGCTTCCAAAGCCTCACAAAAATCCTATGATGTATTATATACCTGATAATAATAAGTTTCATGGTTAGATAGTCTGAAATTATCTTATTTTTGTTCACATTGTGTGTGTAATTTATCTATAATTTGATGGTTTTTGCTGATTCTTGCACCCAAATTTGATTTATGCGCTTCACTAATGCTCCTAGATTCTCTTGTGGTTTGAATTAATCACTTGGTGGTTCGAATTCCTCACAATTGGAAATGGGACCTAGGGATGGAAACTACTGCTAGGTATAGATATACACGATGGCATAATAAACCTTATTGAATATACATCTCTTATTGTTTGTGGTTAGTTATGGAAGTCTAAATGAGACTATCTCCTTTTCATTTGATAACAACAGTTAGCCAAAAGCAAAGCAAGAGAATGCCTTAGCACAATACCAACAACATAAAGTGTTATAGGTGAGGCTTTTGTAGTTGTCATGATACTTTTTTTGCATGCATAAAAGCAATTGGTGTATTTTCAAATTTGTTCATGTTTATTGTTTGTCTGATATATCCTTTTCTATGCTGCATAATCTTGTGATACAAGTTGGATCTGGTGTAACTGGTTTGTTTACTGGTGTTCTTGGCCTAACACATGTGCTTAAAAATTGGTAATTTATGTGTGAAAGAATTTATTTTGATAGTTGCATGTGTGTAAGGATTTGTACATGTATGCTTGTCTATACAATATGTTGTAATTGTATTAGGCAATTTTCCTTCACCTTTTCTTAAGTTGTAGCCTTTGCATGGATACTCCTTTGCATATATAAATCCTGGATAATTATAGTGATTGTATTCTAGCACTAGAATTGAAATTTTTTTCAAGGATTAAATATTTTTTAAACATAATGCAATTTCAAAATGTCCTATCAAGTTTTTAATATTATTATATGTATAAACGTTACCCAAGAAAATGTGCAAAATAAAAAAACTAGTCAACAATCCCATCACGGAGCTATATAGTTAAAGTCTGATATCATTACTTTCTCTGCAGGAGTATAGTCATTCTAATGCATCCCCTCATCTTACACGGTAGTACTCTTACAACTAGAAATGAACATTTACTAGATTTATTTCCCACGACAATAATCCAAAAGCTTCATAGATATTTTGGCAAGATGAAGCCTAAATGATTTAATTTGTGTGCTTGTTATTTGTATTGTCATTTGGGAATTGCAGTATTGCTTATCAAATGATTGTAGACTTATATGTTTTAACAAAGTATCTTCAGTAACATCTCCTTGGAGCCACCACCATTAGAAGATATATTGGTTAGATTGTCATCTACTCCAACTGACTTTGTCATGATTATTATATGGTTAGGTACTTACTTATGGTACTAAATTTTTTGTACCTTTTGTGGTGACTGCTATATCTATTCATCTACTTAGTAATAAAGAAAATAAATAACTCGAGTAATCTCAATATTTCATTGATTGATGTAGAAGGGAAAGGGCATTAGTTATGGAAGCAAACTTTGGATGTTGCATAATAGGGAAAAGATTATATGTGCTAGAGAAGTTGTAACACCCCGGTTTTGATCCCGTTTGCATTAAAGTATATATGATGTAAATATTGTATTTAATCATGGTGTGGAGCTAAAGGCCAAGGCCCTGCCATTGATTTAGTGGTTTATGTTTCGGCAATTGAAATCGATGCCGATGGTATTTCGTGCTAGCCCGACACATTATAATTTCGGACATCATGTACATATGCAATTTAATTAAAATACCCACAACCAACTATGTCAATGCAACATTAAAGATATGGGGGCATGATTTCCTAAGGATAAGGGGGGAGGGTATTCAAAACTTTGAGCCAATGGGGAAAATCCAAATGTCAAAGGGAAACCCATCAAACTGTCAACTACCCATTTTCTCTTTTGTTCCCAATCATTTATTTCTTCCAGAAATTGGTTGAGTTAGTTAATGCATGGGGATAGGAAGAGTATGGCTACCAAATTCGAATTGGAGAAGCCATCAATTTTTGAAAACCGTGTTTTGACTTCTTGGGCTAGTAAAAACCCAAAAACGTCTTCCCATTCCATATGCATTCATGTTATTCATTTTTCCTCGCCCATTCTCATTCACATGGGGTTCTTTCACGCAGCTGAAGTTTGCTGAGTTCTCTCCCTCACATTTTCCTACCATTTACCTCATTTTTAATGCCTAGGAAATTCATTTTTGTGTTTCTGAGTGAATGGCCATCAAGGATTCACGATTTTGGGGTTCATAGCAGTCATTTTTGCTCATAAAATACCCATAATCGTTGCTGAGTTTGAATTTCTCACCCAGGGGCCGATTTCTCCATTTTACCAATATGTTTTTGGTTGAAAAACATTTTTACTGAAACCCAGAACTTGCATTTTGTTGTGTGTGCATCCTTTGTTTTGGTCTGAACTAGTTTGGAGTGGAATTGGGGAAGAATTAGCTTGATAAATCTAGTGTGGCAAGGAACTTCACAGACAGATCAAGAGGGGATGGTTTTTCTTCTTTGCACACCCTAAAGAGCACTGGAATGGAAGGCATATCTTGAGGGACTGTGTAGCAGAGAAGGGGATGCTTCCTTGTGTTGTGTGTGTAGGTGTTGGGAAATCCAACCCAGATGTTGTGTAGGTGTCCATAACTCTATGATTGATCTCACTAGCTTAGCAATTCAACCTTCCACCTCCTTAGCATATTGATAAACTCAAATGTAGTTTTGGCTTGGCTGAATTTTGATGTGTATTTGGCTATGTGTGAGCTTGTTGTAGTTCCCTTATTCCTTGTGGGAATCATGCCCATCTCGGGGGTGGTAGTGCTGCTAAGAGATTGATGAGCACACTAGCCTATGGTTGGGTGGAACATTGCAGCGCCCTAGCTGGTTGCGGGACAAGCTCCTTTCAAGATAAGTGTTTCTTGTGTTTAATATTTGCAACTGTATTTGCTTGTTTTATGAATTATGAACATGAATGCCGTGTTGAAATGTATTTTATTCCACTATAGATTACGTTGCATTGTGCATCTGTACATGTTTTATGTTCAATGCATTTTTATTAGGTTTATGTTCATGGGGCTAGTTTCCCCGTTTAGATGATAGTAGCAGTGCCATAGTCACGTCCTCTTGAGCGGGAGGGGACATGACATAATTAACATGATGGAGTTTTATTTTCATGCTGTAAAATGCAATTCATCATATATTTGAACTAACTTTAGTAGCATATGACAATGTTTATATGAGTGCGCGGCAAAATCATACACCTTGCAAGGTAGGGAAACACTCCAATTGTTATTGATGGGGTATATTGTTTATATTTTTCAAAATAGATAAAACATGATGACTTTTGATGTAGAAGTTGAATTTCACACTTTCATTTCTATGAGTTCATCTAGGCAGTTTTCTCTTCATGATTCCTTACTTTTTTCAACAGATTGGACTATTTCTTGTCACCAATAATCCTAAACTGGTGGTTGGTTATCCTCTATCCATCCTCACACCAAATGTAAATAAACTCAAACTCCTAGTTCAAAAAGTGATGGGACAGGATTTGAATATTGTAGGTGGAAAACAAGGAATAGATGACAAAGATTCCCCACAATAATTGTCTTCATGGATGTTTTTTTCAACTTTATTTTCATTACTTCAGTGTTCACTTTTACTTATGTAGGTTCTCTATCAGGATTTGATTAGAATGGGAGGACTAAAAACCCTACAAAAGGGAAATTCAGATCTTATTAGTGATGTAAACATAGGTATGAACAATACTGAATTGAGGAAATCCACTGAAATGGTTGATGTACAAGATTTGACTGAAAATGCCGGAAGCAGGAAATAAATAAAGGAAGATTTGGCTCTTAGTATACTTATCTTTTTTTGGTTTATACACGAATATTTAAGCTATAATGTATATTTATTTGATATTCAAAGAAAATATAGTTAAGTACCACTAACTTAGACATGGTTTTGTGCAGTGTATGGTGTAAGTTTGTTTGGATATCCTCATTGGTGTGGTGGTTAAGGTGACATCATTTCATAGGGGAGGTAGGTGTAGGAGGGGTCATCCTTGACCCTATAGGACAAATGGTAAAGACCTTTGTGTGGGGATTGAGACATAAGACCAACATCGAGGCCAAGTGGCTGGTGCTTCTTCAAGGCTTGGAAATGCTAGACAAAATAATCATCTCAAGTATGATAGTTTTTGGGGATTCTCGACATGTTATCCTCAAGATGATAATGACTTATTCAATACGCTCCATCAAATGTAGAAGGTTTTACGACAAGATCACTCATCTTCCACTTCCTGCTAGCATTTCCTACTACCATATTCTAAGAGCGAATAATGCTAAGGCTGATTCCTTGGAAAATAGAGGCGCCTCTCTCCCTTAAGGTTCCATTTCTTTCAATGATGAAGAGGCTTGTTCTAAACCTATTCCCTAAGTGTTTACAAGGGTCTTCTTCCCCATTGCTAGGCCTTGACCTTGGATTAAATTTTAAGCAACTGACTATGGCTTTGGATGTTGTGCTGCTTCCTAGAAGTCCGAGATTTCCTTGCTGGGACTTGTGGTATCCACCACCCTCCCTTCTAAACGTCTCATCCTATCCATTAATTTTCGTCCTCCCTAGACTTCACTCCGCGCTCAGCTCCATCCCTTTGCAAGTGCAATGGCTTTCATTTAGGATTTGAATACCCTCCACCCTCCTTCCATGTGCATGCCTTTGTTTCTCCAATATTTTCAGCCCCCTCCTGGCGATGAGTTGCATAATTTTCTATAGAATTCTTTCGAGATTTCTCTTGGGTGGTCGTTATCCATAGTCTTCCTACATCTCAGTTTCTCTCGGCCTTTGGATTTGGTTTTTGTCCTGAACCTGCCCTCAATTGGCTTCAAACCGCTTGTGTATTATGTTGTTGGTGTGCTCGGGTGCCACTTTCTGCTTGTGCGCCCCGAGTTTGTAATTTTCTCCTCTATTGTTGGCGAGCTCGTATGCCATTTATCCTCTATGCTTCTCGGAGACACAATGGACGGGCCCTTAGTTTTACCTGTCGAGTCCATTCATAATATTCTAGTTTCTACTGAGGGGGTTCTCTTACAGCTATTTATGGGTGATTCTGTGGACCGAACCATTGCGTATTCTCTCGAGTTTAGACAGAAATTATGCAGCAACAAACCTCCACCTTTATTTGGCATGGAGCACGGAGGTATGGACCCAGTTCAACAAAGTGTTAAGGAAGGTTTTGAATATTTGAAGGTAAATATGGCAGATTTCATGGCTGTTGGAATCACTGACAACAGGGAAATGAAAAAAGAAGTCAAGCAATTAGTGGATGATGTGCTCTATGTATCCTATCAGACCAACTGCCCCGATGCAAGAATTGATGACCATGATATGGACATGAAAGAGATGATGGGTAAGATTGACCGTATCCAAGAAGATATTCAGAATTTGGTGCAGCTAAACCAGGGGAGTCACGCTCAAGACAATCATGGAGGAACCACTTAGAGAATGGAAGATGTAGGAAATCTTGGTGTGTGGAGGATGTAGGCACCGCAATGAAAGAGGGGAGATGCATGGAGAGGTAAGGGGTATATGGGCCGCAGTTCTGGTGAAAGTGCAAAGTTCACCAAGGAAACAAGTGGTTGTACAAGGGGAGGAGCAAGGTTTCGAGAGAAGAGGCAAAGGACGGGAGAAGGTCCTGTTGCGATCGAAGTGCGATGTGGTGAGGAACAACCACATAGGACAAAGCTACCTTTCAGTGACAACAAGGACAACCAATCCTAGGCTACGCCGGCGGAAGGACAACAAAATCGAACTCCAGCAGTAATGTGTCCACACCTCCGTGCACTACTCCACCACCAGGGAGAAACGCGCATTCTACACTGACTTGCCCGACGTGTTAGCATCAGTTTAGTAGTAGAGTACCATCCGGAGGAAGAAGGACCAGAATGGTAGGCGACGAAATGAAGCTACCAACATTTCATGGAAATGACATTGATGACCCAGAGCAATACTGGTGATTGTGCATGGTGATCTGGTCCGCCCAACAGACCGTAGATGATGATGTCAAGAAAAGCCAGCTGGCAACCACCCTTAGGGGTTGTGCGTTGGAGTGGTACATGAGATTCATGCTGTTTCCTCGTGGAGGTCCAACAAAAACATTGGATGAGATTAGTGAGGGGTTATTTGAAGAATTCAAGAAGCTGAATTTTGAGGCTCAGTACATTACCGAGTTGAACGAAATCAAGCAGTTCCCTAATGAAACAATTTGGGACTTCGATTAATGGTTTAAGGCGTTGATGACTTGAGTCAACTTCAAGATAAGAAACGTTCAACACAAGGAGTGGTTCATCGCTTTGCTTGTCCCACATATCAAACAACTGCTAATGCAAAAAAAGTTATCGACACAGAGCGAGGCTCTGGAACTCGCGATGAAATTAGAAGCATCGCCGGTAGGAGAAACCGCTTTCGGGATGAAACAGATTCAAGCACAGTTGGCCAATATAACACTCCAAATAAAAGATATCAAGAAGGGTAAGGAATATCATAATGACCTTTGGTGCACCTAGTGTCATGCAGATAGGCACACCAAGGATACATGTCCGGTGTTCTGGAATTATTAGCTTTCAGAAGCCCCGAACTCGTTGAGCTGCACTGGTATACCATGGTGCCGCATATGTCAGGTCTATGGGCATCAACATGAGAACTATGAATACATGCAAAAGATGGTTACCAAGGCAGAGAATCTTTATTCTACCTTTTTTCGGTCAGTAGGACATGATGATAAAAACTGTTGAGCTTATGACTTGATCCAGGAAAGGACATATGATTCATACTTTGTGAAAGGTGAGGATCGGCGGGAAATGCAAGCGCAGCCATAGATGGCACAACCAACAACGTAGGTACAGTATACCCCACTACCCCAGATGTAGTTTATCCCAATGCAACCGCAGCAGTAGTTTACAGTGTAGCCACAGTTTGCACCTCAGCCACAACGTGTAGCACAACCACAGTATGTGCCAAGACCACAGTATAATCAGGCGCCACTCATTCAGTCTCAACCACAATATGTTCAAGCTACACACTATGTCCAGCAACAACCAAAACCACCGTAGCAGCAGATGGCCCAGCCTCAGTTTCAGCAAGGAGGAGTCCGAGGAGGATTTTGCGAAGGATTCAGAGGACGAGGAGGAGGCTTCGATTGAGGAGGAGGACGAGGTCGAGAGTCAGTCCAGTGTTATACCTATGGAGTATTTGGGCACTATCAGAGGGAGTTCCCTCATGCGCAGTGTACATACTGTGTAGCCAGCAAGCATAATGTTAAAAATTGCCCTCAATTGATTGCAAAATGGCAGGCTGGAAACATTCCTCAGTTGCAGAATGCGCAGACTCAGAACCAGCCAACGTGTCAAGTACAGAACCAACCGATGATGCAGAATCAGATCCCACCGCAGTCTCAGATTCAAAACCCGCCACAAAATCAGAATCAACCGTTGAATCAGAACCCACCATTGAACCTGAATCAAGGATCAACAGTTGCAACAATTCAAGTCAGACTACGAACGAAGGATGTCGACGTTGGGGTTGTCACTTGCGCTGGTGTGATGACCGGAGAAGATAGATCGTGATAGCAAGTTCGAATCGCTGGAAATAAAAAGGTAGCATTTGATACTGCGACAGAGAAATACACCTTCGTCGAGACTAAGCATGCAATCAGGAGAAATCTGGGTAAGTTACCGATTATTGACATGCCATTTTCTTTTGATCCATCTGTAGAGGCAGGGCCATTGCGACAACATGGTACCTTGCAGCAGTTATTTGAGAGTTTTCTGTTGCTGGCAAGGGACCTTGAATCCCTTGTCGATCTTGAGATGTTATTGTACCACTAGGATAAGGCCTTGAAGGATTTTGCAGTGAAATATTTGCAAAAGAGGAAGACAGGCAAGGAGATGAGGATGAATATTCAGATTGGAGATTATGAGGTTGACTCGGTTATTCTGGATATTGGATCATATGTAAACATTCTGACCAAGTAAACTTGGAAGTTGATGGGGAAGCCGACCTTGGGATGGTCCCTGGTGGTTACGACTAGCAAATCAGGCAAAAGTTTAGCCCATTGGTCGTGTCTCAAACCTAGTTGTCGATATTGAAGGTATGAAAACGCATGTTGATTTTGATGTGATAGAAGTAGTTGAAGATGGAGGTTCTTATCCTGCACTGCTAGGGATTGGGTGGGATAATGATAGCATGGGGGTCATCAATTTCAAGAAACAGGTCATGACGTTTGAGAACCAGGATGTCAAGGTCATCGCTCCCATGGACCCTTAGGAAGGACGCCGGTATATTGAATCAATGAAGGATTAAGTTGGTAGAAGTTGGGATCATGCTTATAATATCTCTTAAGACTATATACATCCTACCTTCGATGGTGAACTTGGATGGCATAGTGCTAGTTATGCATCCTTTGATTCCGATGATGCTCTGGAAAATTAGCAGAATAGGTTCCATGAAGTGTCTTTGAGGAAATGTGGGTTGATTACACAGTCTCTGTGTCATGTTGTGACTAAGATGGTTGAGTTGCCAACTTATGAAGGGATGCCAATGTTATCATAATTCCTTCAAGAATTTGAAGCGAAAGTGTTTGAGCCCCAAAGGGTATTGGCCCTAGATGTAGCACTGAAGGCTACCTCGGCTCGATGGTGGGCGACACACAAGCCAATGATCCATGATTGGGAATAGTGTCGGATATTGATGATGGTGCACTTCGACAATTTGGAGGTCTATCATGCTAGGAGATACAACAGGAAGAATGACCCCACCACTCATTTGATAGAATGTCGGGCCCTATGGGAATCATGACCCAAAGATGAGTGGGTCCATGCTTTTGTTCACACTCTAGACGAGATGCCGAGATCCTGGTATGTAGCGATAGAATTGCGCAGAACCATAACCACTTGGGAGGAGTTGTCCATTTTCTTTACACAAACATTTAGTTTCCAGGATGCCAACCCAAAAGTTCATAATGCATTGCAAATCATCTGCGACGTAGTGTTGAAAGCCGTCCCTGTCGCATACCCAGTTGATCCACATGCACACTGCTCAATACAATCCATGATGACATGCTACAACCTGTTTGGGGAACCTGAGGATGATGACGAGTTGCAGAATGTTAATATTCCGGAATAAGAAGGAAGCCGGGTTGTCGCAGCACCCGACATACTGACAGTTTCAATGAGTCAGCCGTTGAATATTAGGAAAGTCAACATTGGGTCGAAAGAGAACAAAAAATTTGCCAACGTCGGTGACTATTGGGACGAAGAGACAATGGCCAAAATCATGGACTTGCTGCACGAATTCCAGGATCTTTTTCGACGTAGTTTTTAGAAATGAAGGGGATATTAGGGGACCTGGGGAAGATGAAAATCCTGTTGAAACCAGATGCAAAACCTGTGCAACAGAGGCCGTATCGACCGAACCCACAATACAAGAACCGCGTGAAGGATGAGATTGGATGCTGGATGCTGGGATCATCGATCCTGTAGAAGAATCAGAGTGGATAAGCCCTATGGTGATCTAAGATAAAAAGACTGGCGAAATCCACATTTTTGTCGACTTAAGAAAGTTCAATGATGCATACATGCACAATTCGTTCCCGACTCCTTTTACAGATGAGGTCCTTGAAGGAGTAGGAGGTCAAGAGATGTATTCCTTCACAGATCGTTTTTTGGGGTACCACCAGATCCAGATTGCAAAGGAGGATCACCATAAGACCACATTTGTCACTGAATGGGCCTGTTTTCAATATATAGTCATGCCTTTTGGGCTGAAGAATGCACCAACAATATTTTCTTGGGTAGTCGTCGCTGTGTTTAGAGACTTTATTAAAAAGTTCCTATAAGTATATATGGATGATTGGACAGTCTATGGGCTGATTAGGGACCATCTTGATAACTTGCAATTGATACTCGAAAGGTGTCGACAGCATCAGATTGCATTAAATTCTAAGAAGTGCATTTTGGAATGCTACTAGGACACATCGTGTGTAAGAACGGTTTGTTTGTTGATCTAGTGAATATCGCACTAATTCTTAGTTTCCTATCGCCGACGAATGTGAAGATGCTTCGAGAAACACTCGGGCATACAGGCTACTATCACAAGTTTATCAAAGGATAAACTGCAATTATTGCCCCTATGGAGAAGCTACTAAAAAAGGATGCTGCATATGAGTGGACTCAAGAATGTCAAGGAAGTTTCGACACATTGAAGGCTAAGATGGCCTCCGCGCCCATATTGGTTTTTCTTGATTGGAATAAGGAGTTCCATGTGCACATCGACGCCTCATTTGTTGCGCAACTAGGTGAGGGAGACCTGGATCACCCAATTGCATATGCCAGTAGAAAGTTTTTGTTTGCTGAATGAAATTACACAATGACTAAAAGAGAAGGATTGGCGATGGTTTATGCCTTGCAAAAGTTCAGGCACTATTTTTTGGGCGGACATTTTAAGATGTTCACCGATCATTATGCTTTGCAATACTTGGTCAATAAGCCTGTGTTGGGGGGGGGGGAATCTATCGGTGGCTGCTTTTGTTCCAGGAATTTGACTGTGAAATAGTTGTGAAACCAGGACGGTTGAACATTGGCCCTGATCACCTGTCTCGCATTGAGACCGGCAAAGAACCGACCGATATTTATGACAAATTGCCAGATGCGCAATTGTTTCGTGTCGACATCGCAGATGATCACTATGCCTCGATCATTCAGTTCTTTTCCACTGGTGTCACCCTGAAGGACATGTCGACTAGCCAAAAGAAGCAGCTGGTAGTAAAGGCTTGCGATTTCCAGTTAATTGATGGGTAGTTATATAAACTTGGACCAGATGAAATCTTGCGATGGTGTATCATACCGCATGAGCAGGGACATATTCTAGAAGAGGCACATGCAGGAGTCATGGGAGGTCACTATGGAGGAAGGGATATTACGCGAAAGGTGTTGCACATTGGGCTATGGTGGCTTACGTTGCATAATGATGCCGCAGATTGTGCGAAGAGTTGTGACGTCTGCCAGCTTGTCGGTAAACCATCGCGGCGTGATGAGATGCCGCTGGTGACTCTCCATCCTTTCGATAAATGGGCCATGGATTTTGTGGCTCCTATTAATCCACAAGGGAAGAGGATTGGGGTGCGACACCTCATTAATGCAACCGACTATCTGACTAGGTGGGAAGAATCTGCACAAGTTGTGGATTGTACCGCTGTGACAACAGCGAGGTTCATATTTGAAAACATTGTGACATGGTTTAGGTGTCCCCGGATCTTGATGAGTGACCAGGTAAGTCACTTTATCAACCGTACTATGAGAGCGCTAACTGAGGAGTTGCAGGCGCAACAGAAGAGGAACACACCATACCATCCGCAGCTGAATAGGACTGTCGAAGCGTTCAACAAAAATTTGGAAACAACGCTGACAAAGGTATGTAATGCTAATTGCGATGACTGGGACTTGAAAATTCCAGTAGTGTTATGGGCCTATCACACCACTTGCAAACGGCTGGCAGGACAGACACCATTTAAGCCGGTATATGGGAAAGAGGCGATCATGCCCATGGAATACATTGTTCCTAGTTTGCGCATCACTGTGACGACGAGAATTAATGATGCATAAGCATTAGAAGTGCGCATTGCATAGTTGGTCCAGCTTGAAGAAGACCATTTTATTGTAGGCTTCCACCAGCGGGTTGCGAAGGATAGACAAAAGGTGTGGCATGGTCGCCACATTAAGAAAACACAGTTTGCGGAAGGAGATTTGGTGCTGTTATACGACAACAAGTTCATGAAGCATCCAGGTAAGTTACAGATGCACTAGTTAGATGGTGCGGTATTTCTGACACTTGTCAATGGGAGTCGCTTAATGCCCTATAGGATGGGGGAAGAGCTGTGCATTGCTTGAGGCATTGTGGAAAAAAAAATTGTTTAGCTCGCAACAAGGTGAGCCTAGGAGACGAGGTTGCGCAAGGATAGGAGTTAGTAACGACCGACAAGAGATCACCTGCGATAACTACAGAGCTGTGGGTTGGTCAAATCAGTAATAAATACTGGTAGTTAAAATAGTTAGATGGCGGCACTTGTTGAAGTGACACCCATTAATGGCCGATCTGACCGTTAGAAGAGTGGGATTGCCGACGGATTTGGCATCATTACTGCTGGATTTAGTCATGATGGAGATCGTATATTTGGAAATGATGAGTTTGAATTGGGAGGTGCCTATAAAAAATGCACGGGATGCAGGCAGAAGGCATTGTTCAATTGAGCGAGCAGAGTGTTGAGTAGAGTGCGAGGTGTGTTGTGAGATTTTGGTGAGTTGCAGAGTAAAAGGGTCGAGTCGTCGGGTGCATTGTAAGGTTTGGGATGTGAGGCATGATGAGCGACCTTGATGCAATTGAGATTTCCTGTGAATAAGAGTCCCCTATTCGGCCCACGGCCATTGAAGAAGAAGTCATGAGAATGTTGTTTGGCTCGTTGTCTATCCCCAAGAGAAAGCGACAGTCTCAAAAGCCTAGTTCCACGCCGCTGTAGAAGAGGCACACCCGCACTTCGTCTAGAGTGAAAGGAGAAGGGATTGCACAAACTCGGACGTCGAGCTCAGGAGCTATAGAGTCTGCAGTGCCTAGAGGTGTCTTAGTTCATGATATCTTGGGATATGTCGCTCCTACGCATCCGTGAGCAAAGCCAAGGTAGCCTATGAAGAATCAGAAGTATCCGCCGAAATTGCCGCCGCTACTGGAAGGGATGACTTGCTCGGTCGATATCATCCCTCTTGATCAGATTGAAGTTTGAGGACCATGATTTATTGTTACTTAAATATTTCTGGGATGAGCCCTATCAGTCAGTTCCAACGGTGGCTGGTGCCCTAATTCAGTGGATTCCTTAGCCATGGGCGAGCGGGTTGGACAACTCTAGATTGTTGGGGCTCATCAATATGCCTCATTTTGGGAGACTGAATGAAGCCCATGCATGTGTTAAACAAATCTTGGCCTATTTTCATGGTGGGAGGCTCTGGTTGAATACGCCTATTCCTGTCACAATAGACTTAATTGTGAGCATTACGGGCTTTCCAAAGGCCAGGGAAGATTCGGTGTAGTATATCTGTGGGAGGGATAACGACAAGAATCTTTCCAAGTAGCTGAAGGAGTGCTTTGGCTTACAACGGGATGGCCGCACCTACCGTATTGATAGCATTAACTCACAAGCGGTGTGTATTGGGAAGTGAATTTTGGAGAGCAAGGTTGTTCGAGGGAATCGACCGGTCCAGTGCAACTCGGGCGTGGTCGCATGCGCCCAGAAATGTGCAAAAGGAGTACAAATGAACTGGTCCTTGTTCTTGCTTAAACATTTGCTTGAAGATGCTCTCACTACTTAGGCTGGGTGGCCATTTTAATATAGTTGGATATTAATTCTCATTGCACTTGTTTCCTAGATGGAACCCAAAGATTACCAACCAATGGCAGTTGATGCGGCGAAGGTGTGCCATGGTGCACAATATCAGAATTTGTGGTGGGTCAAGGAGCCCAGTCGCTAGGAAGATTGTGCAATTCACTTTTGGGTCTATTGGGAAGCGATGCAAGCCACTATTATCGTAGTTCCATGATTATATAATTATGCAATGGCCAAGTATCAACGGCTCATTCAGTTCGCTATCGGGCCACATTCCATTTACATTCAGGCATGGATGGACCTCGACAAGCAGTGGCTACCTCTAGCTTACAAAGTCACGACTAAAGAATTGGATGCTATTGTTCAAGAGTAGCAGGCTGAATGGTGCCACCCTATGAGTCAGGAGGAACTTTCTAAGGAGTCGCCACTTGATGCCCCGGAAGAGCCTACCCAGAAGGAGCTGAGTGTTCATGACTCTGACAATGAGTCATATACATACCTCGAGGCTGAAGCACAACGCATGCGGGAGGAGACTCACACCAAATGGTGCCAGGAATACGATGCATGTAGAGGTATCCAGTTGGGGATGGAGGACCAACTGTAGTGGCTCATCAAAGCGGTCACTGACTCGTCTAAGGCTGCGACACCGATGATCCACGGGTCCAACCACGAAGAGTTTGGTGTGGTAAGAGATAGGTTGAATTCTATTTTTGATATTGTTTTAGGCAGAAATCCGTGAGACATGTGATGCAGGAAGTCCAGTCGATTAGCATCGAGCCCATGGCGAGGGACGTTCAAGTTCCCCCAACTATGATCGGCGCAGGGAGTGAAGAAGTACACCAGTTACTGTGGTCAATCCAGAGTGTTTCTTTGGATCTGAAGAAGTTACCAGCTCAAGCACTGGTGGAGCTACAACATGTTACCACCTAGGAGTTGGTGGATATACAGAAGGAGATGACTGATGGATATGTGCAGTCACAGAGCGCAGCAAGAAGCTGCAGAAGGAAGCGAAGGAGCTGCATCAGGTCAAGGTGCAGCTGGTAGAAGAGAAGGTATGAGAAATAGATGCATTGAAGGCGACGCAGGACGAGCTGTAGCGTAAGGCTGTTGAGGAAATTATGGAGCTGAAGAAGGCGCAAGACCACCTCATCATTGAGAAGGCGTAGCTGTGCGCAAGTGTTGGAGAGGTGGAGCAAGTAGTTGAAGAGGATTTTTAATATATTTTTGAGAGAACGACCGAGCTTACCGCAGTTGCTAAGGCCAAGCGACTTGGGGAAACCATTGTCAAGCTCCAGGACACCAACATGTTGCTCAATGCCCTGGTCCATCCAAAGACGTCGTCGAGGTAGGTTGCTGAACAAAAGAATTCCATTGAAGAGATACCGGCTCAATTAGAAACCATGGAGCAAGAGGCCAAGACAATCATGGAGGCGATGACGCAGTTTTGGAAAAGTGTTGTCCAAGACGAGCATCTCAACCAGTTGACCACGCAGGCGCAAGAGGCTGAAGGACAACTGAAGACACTGAAGACAAAACAACGAGCCCTACCACTCATGGTACAGATCATGTGGTCTAAGGAATTGAAGGAATTATAGTAGAGAGCTGCCCCCGCCCAAGAAGGCCAACAAAAGCACTGTGCCCAGTTGGAGGAGTTCTAAGAAGTGGTGGGTAGCTGGCCGTCAAAGTAGTTGCAACATTGCAATTGATGCAAGAAAATCGATAGATGTTCGACGACAAGGTCAGGACAGCCCACCCTATGCAGCACGATTTGAGTAATTGTCAAAGCACTGCTGACAAAGTCCAGCTCCATGTTCGTGAGATCATATAGCAGTTTGAAGATTTCAAGGTCAGGACATCGACATATACCTTGTCAACCTGACGTGGTTCAGGGACTAGCCACAAGACTGTGTTGGGGCCTATTGGCAGGGGTTTTGGTAAGTGAGTTCTGTAGCGTCATGGTAGCTGCGCAAGCTCACACAAAACCACGCAAGTCCAGATCAACGCGATGGGCGAAAATATAACCGTTTTGAATATTTAATATATTATTTGACCAAGTTTTGTCGCCATAGGTCATTAGTGGTTAGAAGTTAGTTAGAAGTGGACCTTCACTGTAAAGGCACAAGCCTATATATAGAGCTAGTTTTGCAATTATAAAATACATCAAGATCACTTGGATTATGATCATGAACATGAATGAGATCATGGGCTATGAGAGGTTAGAGATAATCGCATGAGGTTTGGTGCGGTCTGTCTATGGTTTTGGAGAGTCTTCTGTTGTAGCTGCGATCTGCCTGGATTTTTGTGTTGTATTTTATCTCCTGCTATGGAGAAGAATTGTCTGTTTTGGATCTATCGCGTAGAATTAATATGATATGACAGTTGTTGCATGAATATTGTCTCCTATTTTCCTGGTTCCTCTGTTGTGATATCAATGAGATGTGTGTTGGATCTGTTATGATTTATGATGCCATGATCTATTCCCATTATATCGCATTTCTATTATGATTTATTGATGTCACTGCGATCTCTTTCAATCCTGTCGCATTTCATATAATTGATGGTTTAAGTTGTTTTATACTGTCATACTGATACTGATGCGACAAATGAATGATGCAACTTTTTAGATCTGTAGAAGATAAATTATGGTCAATATCTTAGTTCTATAATTTGATGTTTTTGCTGCTATACCCGTTGGATGCCATGTCTTCCCATTTTACTGCCAGAAACTTGGTTCCAACTGCTCTACCTTGAACATCTCGGGTGAGACTTCGTCCTCTCTGTGGATGTTCCTAGGTAGGGTAAAACCTGTCTGGGCCGGTGCTCAAGGAGATCCCGCTGGTTGGGCGTCGACAGAGTGAGAACCCCTATCAACGAGGCTTTGTTGGTGGGAGTTCACCAACAACAACCTCTTTAATATACACTCTTTCACAGTTTTTGTTAGAAAAAAAGGTGACATCATTTCATGTAGGTTGGTCAAGAACCATTACCTAGTTTACATAATTATTACATGCCAATTCTCTAGATTAATGTCTATATTGTTCAAGTTTGTTTATGTTGTTTACATGGGTTGCTAAACTAGCATACATATTCTTGGAACATGTCAACAATAATATTCAATAAATATAAACCTATGCTTGGAATGGAACTTAGTTTAAGTGCAAAATAGGTCGATTATTGTTTAATGTTTGAGAGATAACTTGTTGGAAGTCTTTGATAAGATCGAGGGTATAGATAAGATCATTTTATTAATTCCTACAAATGACAGAGTAATAGGTCAACGAGGCTAGGGATTGCATTTATTGCCACATAAATAGTGAGAGCATTTAGAATACTCCTAGAGATAAAATAATATCAAAGTACAAGGACTATAAATGAGTCATGACAATAAAAGAAAGGAAAGAGCAATACTTTCAAAACCCTAGGAGATGTGAGGCCCTAACGCAATATGAACATCAAAAGTGGAAATATACATAGAGTAGGAGGGAGAGGAGACATCCTTATTTTCATCAATGATTGTGAAGGAATTGATGCAAACTTGATGATGCCATCTAGAGAGGGCTTGGGGCTAAGGGGATTTGGTATATAGACATGAAAGCTTTGATTTTATATGATATAGGCATTCACATAGATTGGTGTAAAGAAAGGGAAACATTATGATTCATCAGGTTATGATGCAACTCTATGTAATCTATGCATTACTTTACCCATTGATTTCTAATGATTTCTAGTTGTTTGTAGGTGTTACTACAAAATCCTTGTAGTTTTTTGTATGTTTACGAAATTACTTTTCAAATTGGTAATGTTGCTTTTGATCGCACCGCTAACTACATATATTTTAATTACCAAATAGGGTGGACATGCCCAACTTTTCATTTGTTACCGTTGCTATTGTTCATTTGGAATATGTTGTCCAATACCTTTATTGGTCTTGTCATACACCAACCGTGACTATTGTTTATTACATTAAAAGTTCTAATAACTCGAATTTCTATGGTGAAAAGTGTTAGTATTTTTAAAGGGTACTAGCTCAATGGAAGAGAAATTGCCTTACATCCAGAAGGTTGGTGGTTCGATTCCTCCATGCCCTATCTATACAAATTAATGACTAATTAAATAACCAATTGACAACAATCAATGACTAGATAAATGACTAGTTAACAACAATCAATGACTAAATAAATGACTAGTTAACAACAATCAATGACTAATGACTAAATAAATGACCAGTTAACCGCACTTATTGGCTAACTAAATGACAAAAAAACTGCAGTCAATGACTAAATAGATGACTAGTTAACAACAATCAACGACTAATTAAATGACCAGTTAAAATCAATAAATGACCAAACAAATAACCAGTTAACTACAATCAATGACTAAATAAATGACTAATTAACAACAATTAATGACTAAAACAACGACTAAATATATGACCAAACTGACTAATCAAAACAACTAATAAATGATTAAATTTTTTTAATCCTGTATTTAGTCACATTGTAAGTGACTGGAAATAAATGACTATTAGTCACGTGACTAAGCTTAGTCATTTATATGCAAATTTTAGTTGTTTTATAGTCATATATCTCACTTTCTCTACTAGTGATAGTAACACATGCACTTCTTCAAACACATCTGAATTATTGTAATACTAAAAAGTACTCTAAGATTGGACCTTTACTCTTTTATTACTACTCCATATGAGTTGCATACAATTGACACCTTTTTCTAAATCACCTTTTTAACTGCACAAGAAAAACTTTCCTTATAGAAATAGACCTTGGAATGGCTTATACTATCTTATGCTCCCCTTCTTTATCAAGAAAAGTAATATTCTTGTTGTGGAAATCTAAAATGACATGTCCTGCATCCATCTAATCCATCCAAATAAGCACATCATAGGAACCGACATAAATTATGTTTAAGTTTGGAAAAGTATTAAGTCCATTCTTGTCTAATGGTCAACCTTTTACTAACTCATTGACTTTCTCCTTTGTTCCGGTATCCATATGAACCATCTAAGATTTTTCATGCTTGCTTCTCTTTAAATTATAGCCTTCAACCATATAAGGATAAATATAATTATGTCACGCTCCATAATAAATTAGAATTGCAATGTGTTGATTGGAAATGTTACCTTCAACCTTAGCCATGTTGGACTTGAAATATGTTTATCAATTGTCCAAGGATACATAAATTCCTAGGATATTCATGGCCACATCTTCCACTGTACCTGTTAAGTCATGATTTTGTCTTCCTTAGTTTTATGCTTTTATTTATGTTTTTGAACCTTGCTAGTATTTTTGCTTCTAGGAAATTTTGTTTATAAAGGTTAATTTTGAGTCCAAGCTTTTAATTTTCATGATTTTGATTTTTCTTATTTTTAAGCCTGCTTTTATAAATTTTTCTTAGATTTCATTCTTGAAGGGTTCTACAAGGTATATATGGATTAAATGGTTTCATAAATGACACTAAGGTCGAGATTAAACATATAAAACAAGTCTTAAACTTTATTAGTGGCCTAATGATGTGAAATTATGTGATGAGACTTTCTTGTAGCACAAGAGCAAAATTAATACACTAGAGCGCTACAAGAAAGTCGTGAATGCCAAAATCATCATTTTTCAGTCCGATTTTTTTTGGGTGTCTTGTCCCCGAGGCGTTAATCACATCATTTGTTACATTTGATACGTGTCTTGCATAAGTTTATCATTGAAACGGGTGGATGATCATCGTATGAGATAGATCGTGGCGACTACATGCAGCACAGGGTAAATGATGACAGCAGGTGGAATGAAGCAGAGCTTTTCGGGAATATGTTCTTGATCTGAAGGATATGAAGGATATTGAAAATCGTGGGGGAAACACATTGCTCAGCAATCGAAGTTTTTACAACTGAATGAGGAATTATGGCTTCCAGCAACGATTTTTTGAAGAGGTATGGACAGTTAGAGACAGGTGGAATGTGAAATTCGACACCTAAACATTGAAGTGATTGCATTCCAGCACTTGTATTGATCTTTTGAGCAGAACATAAATCGCAAAAACCCCAAATGCATGCGAGCTTAATGACTGACCGAAACAGGGGCAGCGGAAATGGTAGGAGAAAGAGGTGATGAAATGGGAGAAATGAACAATATTCCTCTTTTAATGGGAATGGAAGCTCAAACTCGTAGCCACCATAGTACGCTGATGATTCCGATCTTTGTAGACACTAATATGGACACCCATCTGGACCTCACAGCATCTCCCTCAGAGACTATTGATGATCTCATAGCAAAAATCAGGAAAGGGCATTTGTCATGCTTCCCTCATCTTGGAGAAATTGATGTTGGTGCTTTGATGGTCAAACGCAAATCCTTGTTCTATCATCTTGTTGATTCAATGCTTGTTGGAAGTGCTTTTCATGGGTTAAAAGGGACTAGGTTTCTTTTAGTTGAAATTTCTTAGCTAGATTTACATATTGATCAAGGAGGCCCCAGAGCAAACATAGTCTGTTGAAGAAGTATCATTCAAATGAATTGCAAGCTGATGACAAAAGGTTGCCAAATAATGGGTTAGTAAAGACAGTCACCAAGAGAATGTTAGATTATACGATTTTCCAGAAGCCTTCTTTACTTGCAAGTGGAATGGATGCAAATCAAGCTTCTATGATGGATTTGCACCATGGAAAACTTCCAACGGCAGATGATTATGAGGACTGCATCATGGATGATCATAATCCATAGCCATTTCTGAATCCAAAACTTCCAGTGGGAGCTGGTGAAAAGATCGAGACAACAAATTCACCTCCTTTATTGTTAAATGGCATTGATGGGGAAACTGGAATTCCAAATGCCTCTCAAAGTTGGAATGTTCAGAGGCATTCTAATGAGCAATCTAATCAGACTGTGCCTGATTTACAAAATTGGAGATCAGTAAAACAGAAAAAGAGTAAATCAGTTTTTCAGGGTAGTCAAATCTTGGAAGATTGTGGTCAACTAAGCAAGAGCACACAATTGCTGAATGAAATAAGGAGAGGAATGGCACCTATAATCACTAAGGAGGCTTATGCTAACAATGATATTGGAACGAAGAATAGAAATAATGAGAAATGTGACAGTGGGAAAAAGAAGGTCAAACTGTCAAAAATAAGCTCGTCAAAAGGTGAACCTTTTTTGTACTTAGTCAGGGAGGTCCGAAAAAGGTTAAATTACCACCTACCCAATGCTCCTTCAAGAGCAGCATATAGCTTGAGTTTTACAAGTGTGAAGGAAACCAAGATCACTCGAAAAGATCCATTTGAGTATGAGGAATGGGGCTTACAACAGTAAACTCTATACTTTGTTCTTAGTGTTTAACGAGCATGACAAAGACATAAAGTACACTCAGAATATTTTTCATGTTTAGGTCCAGAGCATGAAAAACAGAAAACTAAGCTCATATCGGGTGTTCCTTTTCCGTAAATTTAGTACCCCGGGTCCGGAAAAGTGATAAACCTATGCCTGAGAATACGCTTCTCAATTTCGTAGAAAAGAGAGTGATCCTTTCTCGTATTATTCCACAAGGTCCGAGAAAGAGATAACCTACCATCAATGTGGATTCCCATTCACATATTCTTAACGAGCCTGAATGGACAAGTTTACTCGGCAGTTAAGTCTATTTTGAGGAGTTAAACCTGGGACTAAAGAAACTCCATAAGGGTGGGGAGTCTTTGAAAATGATAGCTTGTAAAAAGAGACCAAAATAAGGCTCAATTTGGTGTGAAAAATAGCTAAGGAGACTCCCCTGAACCTATGACAAATGCGGCATGAGTACCAAAAGACAACAAATGTGATCTAATCTAGGGTACTCATGTGAGGAAAGCGCTATCCACGGAAGAACAATGGCATAGACAAGGTACTAATGGTTAAAATACCATAGCATGTGGTCAAAGTGGTAATTCTAGGGTTAAGACGGATTAGGTCTGAATGCAAAAATGTATATGAATGAGAAAAATCCTATCCTATATGAGCGAAAAACAACTTCAAGTGACCTTAGACCTGTTACATTGAAGAAAAAGACATGGTATTAGTTTGATTTTTATAAAAAATAAGAACTATAGGTTAAAACCCACTTTTGAAATAATATTTCTATAAATAGTTCAAAATAGAAATAAAAAACCACCATTTGACATTTTTACCCAATATAGACAAGTTTTACCTCTGCCTTCAATTGCTTGGTGTGGACAACTCGGTGGACAATTCTCAAAACTGCAAGTGCCAGGTAAATCTACTCTCCATGCTCTTTCATTTTATCCAAGCAAATTTTAATTTTAGACAAAAATTGATGTTTTCAACCGTTTTCAAGGCAGTTATGTTGTGTACACGGGTATGGTATATAAACATGCGCATACATGAGTTTTATGCGTGGGTTTCTCGAAGGCAAGTCGTGCACGATACGCGACATGTCCGAAGGAAAGTCGCGTACACTGCGCGAGATATAAAAAGGCTATGTAGGGCCAAAATCAAATTTTTTTATATGAATTTAATGTTTGATTATGGGTTTGATAACAGATTGAAACATGGTGTTGGAGTGGAGGGAGAGGGAGAATGAAGACATGGACCAAGATGCTCTTCTAAGTGCCCCCACGGTAAATGCTTTGCAGCAAAGTGGGTTGCTCAAATTTTTTTGTACCTCGCCTATGCGATCCAATGTCCGCTTACTAGAGTTTTTGATAAACTATTGAGGTCATGATCTTGGTTTATTTGACCTACAAGGTGAGTTTCTAGAGATTACCTTGGAAGACATCTACTTTATCTTTGGTGTGTCATGACGAGGAGCTTCGGTTAACTTGGAAGGTACCGGTAGAGGCGGTGACCTTCTAAGTGTGCAGAACTACATTGATACATATTGTGCGCCTAGTACTCAAAAGAGGGGTAGTTGCATCCCTATTGTTCATATTCATAGCTTGCCATTACAGGTGTTGGCAAGCACTATAGTGAGGGTTGCAGGGTCATCATCACTTCACCTTGCAACTCGAAACCAAATGAGACTTGTAGTGGAATGTCTACAGGGAGCCCTATTTGACTGGTGTTTGGGAGTGATCCTGATAATGAAGATGCAACTCTCTGACTGTAAAATAGGGCGAGAGGATGCTCGGTTTGAGTCCTGCAATACCTCTACCAATTCGTTCTCCCCGTCAGCCTAGACTGAGTAGGTGGGGGGGAATATTCCTTTGCCAGGGAGGCGGTGGATCGGTTCACAGCGTATACGACGATGACTTCTACTTATGGTGGGAGTGACATCTACCAGCACTAGAGCAGTTTCCATATGCTGGGATAGATTTTCGAGGTGACAACAACCTTTTCCTCCGTTCTGGAGGAGCATGGGGAGCGTCAGGTATTTTTGTTTTCATTTTTTAAATTTTTTATGAATTTTTTATCGTAAAGATATATACATATGTATAAGAGTTTTTAATCCTATAAAATGTTAAAATGCAGATATTGGACCAGTCCACCCTGTTGGGCATCCACGTATGTATGTGCATCCTGTGGCTGGAGAGGATCATGGCTTGATTAGGGTTCTTGAGGGGAAGTTGGCCAGGCTTACCCAAAGAGTACCTACTTTACGCATTGAGCAGATCCCTGCCATTATGCAGGAACTAATGGTTGGTATACCACCTGTCTAGATACGCCTTATGAGGCGGGTAGCTAGAGGAGTGGTTGTGTACATCGATGCCGTTGAGGCTACTGCAGCTGAGGAAGCTAAAGAAGCCCAAGAACAGGGTAACCAGGATGATCAAGGGGACCAGGGTGGTCATGATGACCGAGGTGGTCAAGCTTAGACCTAGGAGCATTTTATGGACTTCGATCCAGTTTTTGTATATTTTTTTGTATATTATACAGTTATGACTGGATCTGAGGACCAAAAACTCAACCTATCTATATGGACAGATATTCATATATATATATATATATATATATTACCGGTTTTATTTACATGTGTTTTGCAATGTATCTGTTGTATATTTTTATGAAAAATGTGTTAAGTGCCAATCCAAGATATAATTAGCATATGCATTAGTTAATGAATTTTGATTTCTTGGAATATGATTGAATGTAATAAACTCAAATTTTCTTTCCAATAACCTAACTTGCATAAACCGACATGGTAAAATAGGGTTCCACACCTAATAAGCTTGATTGAGCTAGGAGACTACCAGTTGAGAGTCAAGTCTGACTTCTAGCTGGGTGATGCCACGTGACAAAGCATCCCATAAAAGCTCAATGAAATCCCTGTATTCGGCCACATTATTGGTAGCAGGACCTAGGCAAGCGCCTCCAAAGGCAACTAGCTATCCTGAGGGTGAGTAAATAACCCATGCGACTGAAGCCAAGTTACAAGTGTGGTGACTAGCGCCATTTGTGAAACCTACTAACCACTCGGAAGACATCTGTAAAAACCAATAGATGGTATAAGAACACAAACTGACGAACATTTGTACATAAAGTTACATACAATAAAAATACAGGAAAAAGTGCTAAGCCTAAGCATAGTACTTTTTCAAGTAGAGCCCATTTCTAGGCTCGGGCAGCTTATTCCCCTCGAAATCAGTTAATTCATATGCACCTTTTTTCAAAACTTTTTACACGACATAAGGTCCTAACCACATAGACCTAAATTTCCCTTCCCCTAGGGGTTCTTTTTCTTGATCCCGGAGCAAGACAAGCTCCCCTTCAGAAAAAATCTGAGGTTTGACCGATTTATCGTATTGGTTTTTGACCCTATTTTTATGAGCTTCATTTGCTGTCAGTGCATCTCTACGTTGCTCATCTAGATGTTCTAGATGTTCTAAGTGTAACAAACGTTCTTCAAGCTTAGTCGTATCAGGTAACACATGAATATCAATCTTTAAGGACGGGATTTCGCATTCAACTGGGTTTACTGCTTCCACCCCATGAACGAGTTGGAAAGGAGAGAAACCTGTAGCAGTTTTCACATTGGTCTGATAAGCCCAAAGTGCAGGATACAGCATGATGTGCCAATTTGAACGAGCTGCATTAATAGTGCGCTTGAGAATAGTCTTCAAGGTTTTATTTACAACCTCGACTTGACCGTTCGCATGAGGGTAGAAAGAAGACGAATGTTCTTATTTAAACCCTAGCATAGTGGTCTATTCAGTCATCATACTATTTTGGAAGTGACTGCCATGGTCAATGACAATCTCTTTAGGAATACCGAACCATGTGATAATTTGGTTGAAAACAAAAAAAGTTACAGTTTCCCCGTCAGCTGTATAGGTGGCCATTGCCTCTGCCCACTTCATGAAATAATCTACAGCGATAATGATATGTTTGTTCCCCCCAGCTGAGACTGGATTGTACATCATGTAATCTATCCCCCACTTTGTGAAGGGGCCCACTGAGATGATGAGAAATAACGGAGTAGTATGCGACCGCATCTTTCTGGTGTAAAGCTGACAAGGATGACAGCTCTTCACGGCTTCCACACAATCTTTAAAGATCGTGGGCCAGAAATAACTAGCACGTAAGATCTCTTGGGCCATTGCTAACCCAGATAAATGACCCCCACATGCTCCATTATGGGCATCATTTAGGACAGTATTTGCTTCTTCGTGGGTAACACATCGATGCAAAACAGAATCTACCCCCCTACGATATAAAATATCTCCAATAATGAGGTAGTTTTTGTATGTAAGCGTAGTTTGCGCCGTTCTTCTCGCGAGAAGGCTGCAGGGTACTTCAAAGTCTAGAGATAGACAAGTATATCTCCATACCAAGGGTCAGAGGTGGAATTCAAAAAGATGTGCTCATCTGGGAATGAGTCTTCTCAATGGCTACATCTTCCTCAACTGGAAATTCTGCGATGACCTCAGTAAAAACTAAGTATTTTTTGGATTTCGCGGATTGGAAATCTAAGTCAAACTCCTGAAGAATGACTATCCATTTATTGAATTTGCCTCTAACTATCCATCAGGACAAAACATATTGGAAAGGATTAACATCTGCCACTACCGTCGTGGTCCTCAGTAAGATGTAGTGACGCAACCTCTGAACAGCATACACAGCTGCTAATGCCAACTCCTTGATGTGGGAATACCTAAGTTCAGGGCTAGCTTAAGCGCAGCTAAGATAGTAGACGACGTGCTATTGGATCTTATCGTCCTCCTGGACTAGTAATACCCCTATGGTTGACTTGAATGCGGCTAGATACAATATAAAATCATGTGAGTAATCTGGCAGGTGTAGTAATGGTGCCGACAACAAAGCTTTATTTAATGCCTCAAATGCAAGTTGTGTGATTTCATTCCATACAAATGGGGTGTCCTACTTCAAAAAGCGCATGAAACCTTTAGTGATCTTGGCATAATTTACGATAAAACGTCAAAGGAATTTGGACTTCCCTTGCAGGATTTGAAGCTGCCTGATGGAATGAGGAGGTAGATTTACTATGGCCTCAACTTTCAAAGGATCCACCTGAATACATTTTTTGGAAACAATGAATCCGAGCAGTCCCCTGACCTGAAATAGAAAACGCACTTGTGGGGATTCAAGCGAATTTTGTAGTATCTGCATCATTCAAATATTAAACGCAAGTGATCTAGGTGATCGATCCTATTACAATAATGTGCTGGTAGATCATCAAGGTGGGGTTCAATAATAGATTTAATGTCATGAAAGGAAAAATTCATTGCCCGCTGAAAGGTAGCCCCTGCATTTTTCAATCCAAAAGGCATTTTCTTGTACGCAAATGTACCCCAAGGACAGATGAAAGTTGTTTTATGTTGGTCTTTCGGTTTAATTTGAATTTGATTATACCCGAAGAAACCATCCATAAACAAAAATACTTCACTCCCCACATGTTACGAAGAGAAATTCCTATGGCTTGGGGTACCACAACAGACAGCTTGACTCCAGAAATCAATCTTTTCCAATATGTAATAGAAAGTAAATGTCTAACACTAAAGGATCAGACCTCGTACCTTATTCCGGATGGTTGAAGTAGATCCCCATTGAGATTTCCAACTTCGGCTTGAATTGATAAATTACTTCCTCAACAACAAGTAAACAATACAAGCATACTATATATCATGGTGTTAGATCTATTCTAGCATATATAATCAACAATGTATAAGCATTTGAAATCATCCCATGGATAAAATATTCATTCAAACACACATTATTGGACAAGAAAAGATATTTCTATTAATATAAATCAGAGATTACAATAGATACAACCTCTGTCGGCTGAGAGTGTTCAACGATCGGGATCAAAGCTCTCGAAGATGCGGTAACAGACGGATTCTTGAATGTCGTTTGATCAATTGTGACTATCTTCCCGTTAAATGGAAAGCATACAACGCGAAATAGGGAAAAAGCAACGGCTTGCATATTGTACATCCAGTTCCTACCCAGCAAGAGATTGTAGTCAAGGGGTGCATCAACCACCTCGACCTCTATCGCAACGGTCTTCCCTCCCAAATGGACTTTAAGGGAAGGAAGGATGTCGTGCGGCCTAAATGATCTCCCATCGAACGTAGTTAACATGGTCGCTGATTTAGACAGCTCAGAGGAACCTAAACCCTTCCAACATGATAAAGACATCACAGAAGTGGTAGCGTCTTCGTCAATCACAGTGCGATAGCAGGGACATCACAGAAGGATAGCAGGCTTGGCATCACTCCACCAGGCCTTGCGGCCTCTAATGTTCTATGCAATGGAGTGCATGAGACCCACGATTTATGACTGGAGCACTACACTACTAAGCAACATGAAACATCAGCTCAGAGAGTGTAAGGCGGGCAGAGTGCGGAACTTCGGGTTCAACAGTATATTGAGCACGTTTTTCTTCGAGCGTGTTCCAGGATTGAGCCCAAGAGTTGACGTTCCTCTTCACGGGGTTCGAGATCCGGCCCAACGACATTGGGTAGATGCGATGCGCATACTAGGGGGAGGTAGGGTGGCCAAACCCTATCCAACTGACTTCTTTCCATGGTGGCAACGACAGATAGTTGCCATCGATGACTATCCCTATGCGGGGATAGATTTCTGGGGGGACCCGGACATGCTGCTACCACCAGGATCGACATATGGTGATATAGGTAACGAATCTCGACCCTCTTTTTTTTATTTTTGAGTTATTTAATTTTTTTGTGTTTTCTGATTATATGAATCAAAAGACGTATTTTTGCTTGACAATACATAGTGACATCTACCATTTGTGTGCAGATGTGGGACTACGGCAGCCAGAAGGCTTCCCTCCTCACAGACGGAGGGGAAGAGGAGATGATATCACGGGTGTGGATGCAGAGCGGACGCTCGAGAGCATTCATACCAATTTTGTGAGTCTAACACACAGGGTTACCATGGCACAAGTTGAGGAATTTCCTGAGGCTATGCAGAGCCAGGTGGTGGGTGTACCACGAGCATGGGTGTGATTATTCTGACAACTAGCTAGAGCCGTAGTGACCTTCCATGATCACAACCCCCCTCCTCCTCCACAGGATTAGATACCTGGGAGTCTATACATTTTGTACTACCGTGTATTATATGTTGGTGGCTCGAGAGCCCCATGACACTATGTACTACCACATTTTGGATGGTATATAAAAAGTTTTATGGTGATCCGTTTATTTATTTACATGTGTAAAAATTGTGTTTGTGATGAATTTATTGTGTATGAAACAAATTCCGATCTAACACGTAGTTAGCATATGAGTCAGCAACTTGATTATTAATTCTTGGAATGTGTATGTATGTTATATTGTCAAATTATCGTTCTAATAATCTCACACGTAAGAATCTTCTTAATAACGTCGAATCTCTAACATGGTACAAACCATTAAGCTTTGACACTACTAACTCCGAATCAAGACTTACCTCAAGAGAGAGAACGCCATGTGAAATGGCATCCCATAGAAGCTCAATAACGGCACTATATTCGGCAACATTGTTGGAAGATGGCCATAGACATACGCCTCCTGAAGACAGTACCTTACCCATAGGAGTATAAATCACCCAAGCAACAGAGGCTGAGTGTTGAGTGTGACGGCTCGCACCATCCGTGAATCCTATGTAGGTGGAAGATTCCATTGACATCTGCCAAAAGAAATGGAAACTAATCACAAACCCGATCACTATAAGAAAAAGACCTAACTATGCGAAATTGTACAATAATATACAATAACCAGCCTTGGATGAGAATCATGCATATTACTTCTTTAGATAGAGCCCATTTCTAGGCTCTGCCAAGTTCATTCCCTCGTAATCCACTAACTCATCAGCACCCTTCTCTAACACACGTTTGACCATGTAAGGACCCCGCCACATGGGATTAAATTTTCCTGCCCCCAAGGGTTCTTTCGGTTGATTCCACAAAAGGACCAAGTCTCCCTCACTAAACCTCCTTGGACAGATAGACTTATTGTACTGGACCTTTACGTGATGTTTATTTACTTCTAGAGCCACCAAGGCATCCCGACGTTGCTCATCAAGTTGCTCAAGGTGGACCAAATGCTCCTCCAATGGTGAAGTGTCTGGTAAGAGTTCTACAGCTAGCTTCAAAGAAGGAATCTCACATTCAACCATCAATATCGACTCCACTCCATGTACAAGTTGATATGGAGAAAAACCCATGGCAGTCTTAACAGCAGTTCTATATGCCCACAAAGCAGGATATAACATGATGTGCCAATTATTCTTGCTTTGTGCGACGGTTCATTGGAGAATGGATTTGAGTGATTTAGTCACTACTTCTACCTGTCAATTCGCTTGAGGGTAGTAAGAGGAGGAATGCTCTTGCTTGTACCCTAACTTTGATGCCAACTCTTCCATCATACGGTTCTGAAAGTGCGAGCCATGGTCAGTGACAAGCTCTTTTAGAATTTTGAACTGAGTAATAATCTGGTTGAATATGAAGTGGGCGGCTGTCTCACCGTCAGATTTAACTGTAGGCATAGCCTCAGCCCATTTCGTGAAGTAATCAACATCCACAATGATATGATGATTCCCCCCAGCCGAAGCTGGGTTGCAATCCATAAAATCGAGCCCCCACTTAGTGAAGGGACCGGTGGTGATAATGGGATGTAACGGGGCAAGTTTCAAGCGCATATTATGTGCAAACACCTGGCAAGGGTGGCACCTCTTGACCGCATCTACACAATCCTTAAAGATCGACAGCCAGAAATAACCCGCTCTTAAGATCTTTTGAGCTATAGAAATCCCAGATAAATGACCACCACACGCCCCTCTGTGGCAATCATTCAACACTACCTCAGCCTCTTCATGAGTTAAACAACGTCGTAAAATGGAATCTACCCCACGGTGGTACAAAGTGTTATCCACTATGAGGTAGTTTTTAGACACGTGACATAATCGTCATCGTTCATCCCGTGAGAGGTGAGTAGGGATCTTCAATGTTTGTAAATACATTATGATATCCCCATACCATGGGTATAAAGTTGAGATTAAGAAGATGTGTTCATCGACAAACGTATCTTCACAAACCAACTCCTCGCCCTGGCTCGAGAAATCCGATATAAGCTCTGTAAAAATTAAAGAATTTTTCGATTTTGCCAAAACAAATTCGAGATCGAATTCTTGCAGAATGACAATCCATTTAATATATTTTTCCCCAATCATCCTTCAAGTGAGGATGAATTGAAACGGATTGACATGGGCTACAACCAAGGTCTGGCGAAGGAGAATATAATGTCTCAACCGTTGAACCGCATGTACGGTAGCTAAAGCAAGCTTCTCGACATGAGAATAACGAATCTTTGCGTCAATAAGGTTCCGGCTCAGATAGTATATGACATGCTCTTGGAGCTCCTCATCCTCTTGAACCAAAACCATACCAATCGTCTCTATGGACACGGCCACATAAAGTAGAAAATAACGGCTATAGTCTGGGGGACTAATCACCGGGGCCGATGCTTGGGCTCGCTTGAGTGCATCAAAGGACTCCTGGGCTCACTCATCCCAACAAAAGTTGGTGTCCTTCTTCAATAGACGCATGAAGCCTCTAGTCAAATTGGCAAAATTGACAACAAATATCCGTAAGAAGTTTGCCATGCCTTGCAAACATTGAAGATGACGAATATTCTTCAGGGGAGACAACTGAAGTATTGCCTCAACCTTCAAAGGGTCAACTCTTATACCCTCTTTAGAAATGATGAATCCTAACAAATGACCTGAATTCACACAAAAGATGCACTTATGAGGATTTAACCTAACCAAATAATGTCGGCATCTTTCGAATACCAATCTCAAGTGATAGGGATGACACATTCTCATACGAGAATAAGTAGCAAGGTCATCCAAAAATACTTCGATAATCGACTTGAGATCATGGAAGATCAAGGTCATTGCCCGCTGAAATGTAGCTCCGGCCTTTTTAAGGCCGAAAGGCATTTTCCGATATGCAAAAGTTCCCCAAGGACAAATAAATGCAATCTTATGTTGGTCCTCAGGTTTAATTTGTATCTGATTATATCCGGGAAATCCATCCATAAAGGAAAAAACCTCGCTACCCACACACTCATCCAAAATCTGATCAATAAATGGTGTGGGGAAATTGACCTTAGGATAGGCACGATTCAAATCACGGAAATCAGTACATATGTGGATCGCTCCTTGCTTCTTATCCATCAGAACGGGGTTTGAAACCCACTCCATCAAGGGAATGGGATAGATAAAACCGAATTTTAACAGTTTCTCTATCTCTGCCTTAATCGCGGGTGCTTTCCTAGGATTCAACGCACGCAAGCGTTGTCGAACAGGCTTAGCGTTGGGATATGCCTTAATCTCATGCTCGACAATACGAGGGTCGATACGTGGCATTTCATCGTAAGACCAAGCAAATATGTCACGGAATAGCTCGGTGTATTCTTGAATCTCAGCATGGGAACATTCCACCCCAATATAGACATTCTCTATCCTGCCAGGATTGCGAGAGATGTTGATAGGAATCGTTGAAGATATGTTCGCCATGTTTCCATTAGCCATCGGACCAGGAGAGCTTAATGGAACCATAGGACTACCAACTCTCTCACTAAGAACCGCCCTAAAGTCCTCACGCTCCAAGTGGTCAAGCTTAGGAAGAAAGTAAGATCTATGATGGAGTTCCTCCCATGGTGGCTCAACTCCCAACATAGCCTCAATAATCGCTTCATCTGAAGGGAAAAATGTATCAAGGAAGTCACGTACACGTGAGAAGACTGCACTACCCATGCCGACAGCACCTAAGGGTCCTCCTCCTCCGTCCGCGAAGAGGAAGGACTAGGCTCTGCAACACACTTGAGATTAGCTTGATAAGCTATCATAGTTGCAGGAAACGACACGTCCGTCACGATGGGCTCACTCGGAGTACTCGATGTAGGAAGAATCCAAGGATCTTCCATATGACTTGTGCGAAAAGACACCGATCTCATAGATGTCGAATCCTCATCAAAACTAAACCCTATCATAAGAATCGGTGCAGGACAACTAAAGCTTCCCATGAGGGATGGATACATGCCTACACCCACACTCCCAGTTGCCAGCTGAGAGTGTACAACGATCAGGATCGAAGCTCCCGAAGATGCGATAATAGACGGATTCTTGAATGTTGTTTGATCAATCGTGACTATCTTCCCGTTAAATGGAAAGCATACAATGTGAAATAGGGAAGAAGCAATGGCTTGCATACTGTACATCCAATTCCTACCCAGCAAGAGATTGTAGTCAAGGGGTGCATCAACCACCTTGACCTCTATCACAATGGTCTTCCCTCCCAAACGGAATTTAAGGGAAGGAAGGATACCGTGCAGCCTAAACGATCTCCCATCGAACGCAGTTAACATGGTCGCTGATTTAGACAACTTAGGGGAACCTAAACCCTTCCAACACGATAAAGACATCACAGAAGTGGTAGCACCTTCGTCAATCACAGTGCACTTGATGGTCATATTAAGACATTCTACGTGAATCAAAAGAGACACATAGTAAGGCAAGCGAGGCTGAAGTCCTGTGGTTTCAAATTTAATCATGGAGGAAGAATCATCATCATTCACACCAAGGGTAGAAAGCAACGCCTTCCTTTGCGAAGGACAACTCTGAAGCACTTCCAATGCAGACATTGCACAAGGAGTGTGGCCCAAATCCTCGACAACTGAATAGTTCTAGGCAGCTCGGGCATTAGGATTGTGCCCCAAATGCTTAAGGACTCCCTTAGGAATGCGAGGTGCAGCTTCAGGTTTATCCATAGGTTTCTCAATACGCAAAGGGGACCCTGGTGGATTGGGTTCTTTTCCTGGGCTGGGTTGTGACAAACCATAGTCTTTCGCACGGGTCACAAATTTCGTAGCGCGTACCATGTTAATGCAACAACGACCACTACCCTCCGGTGTATCTTGATTACCACCAGACTGATCATGGGTCCTCGAGTTCATATTTTTATTGTGAGGTAAAGGGTTATTAAGCACAGCTGGGCCCTGTGCCAAGAATCTCGAGGCTTCATCGATACAAGGGCACAAGTAAGTGAGGTGATCATCCTTACATAACTTGCAAGGTAACTTAACCTTACGTTTAGCTTGCTTGTCCCCCCTAGAATTACGGTCATTCTTGTCATTACTATTAGCATTCTCATTCTTATTCCCACCCTTACGATTATTCTTACCCTTTTTTCTATTCCGTCCGGGCTGCTGGTTACTCTTCTGGTCCGATGATTACACTGAAAGTACACTCGCCATTTGGGTGGGTTGAGACAAATCCATAGCTTATCCCGAAGCATATTGGTTGATTGACAATTGACTAACTTGTTTTGCTACCGAATCTGCAGGTTTCGCACTTTCACAACCAACAATGACATCGGCATGTGGTCCAGGTTTGACTTTGGGGTTGAAACTAGAATGCGGAGCATTGGCAATAATCTCATATAACAAACTGGACTGAGCATAAATCAAGTCCAGTTCTTACGCCCTAAAAATCGCTTGTTCCTCATTCTGCACTCCGGATGTAGAAACATCCTTCGCTATATATGGAAATAACGACTTAAGGAACCATTTGAGGAGGAACTCCGGCAGTATAAAGGCTTTAATTAACCTCTTCTGTCTACGCCACTCTTGGATATGATCTGAGATATGTGTGGCTTTATCCTGCCGAAATGTCAACAAGATTCCAGTACCAACGTCATAACGCATTGGTAGCTGGAAGTGGTTAATAAAATTCATCGCTAGGTCATCGAACAAAGTGAATGCCCCCCTAGGTAGCTCTATATACCATTTTGCGGCAAGCCCTGTAAGGGTGCGTTGAAATAGCCTTAAACGGATGGAGTCCTGGTGTAAGGAATTTGAATACCACCATAAGTGAAAGGTAGTAACATGTTCGCTCGGATCCTCTCCCAGGTTTCCCTCAAACTTAGGTATGTCCGAGGGAAGCTTAGTAGGGACAGCTGGCTAAGCCGGGTCATGAGCTACAGGATCGTTTGTCAATCTCGACAAGTCAGGAAGATTCAGTGTTGCGAGGAAAGGGAGCCTAGGATGATGAGGTCGATGGACCGCTCCCTGCTATTTCTGATTCACATAGGTCTGATTACCACCATGGCCTTGGCCATAGTGCCCTCCTCCCATTTGACTCATATAGGATGGCATGGAAGCACCATAGTGTGGTGGACCTTGACTATTAGGAGCTACAAAGCCATAATTTGGAGAGTAAGCAGGTTGTTGATACCCACCCCCATAAGGTGAAGAACCCTGTCCATAATGCGTCCCATAATAGGGTCCATAAGTTATCGCATGAGATGTCGCATGAGACACTCCGTAAGTAGGAACATACGCTCCGGAAGTAGGAATATACATTCCGGAAGTAGGAATGTGACCTCTATAAGTATGAGCATGACCTCCCGAAGCAACAGGCGGTACATGAAGCTGAGACACAACCGGTCTAGTAACCGCAGTACGGACATAACTCATAGCAACGTTTCGGCTCGAAGGACCACGTGAATGAGGTGGAAGGTGAACATTTGAAGAACTAGGGACAGAGGACGGAGGGATCTGTGTAATTATGTACGTACTATTCCCTATAGTCACTCGTCTCAGATATGGTATCCTAATAGGATCACTAACCCTAGACCTAGGAGGAATATGTGATGTAACTTTCACCACCGGGATGGAAGGTGCAATGTGACTAGTGCTCCCAAACCTCTCCGCATGGTAAGGAATGAGAGTGCCCCCACGCATAGTGTTAGGCTCGAACTCAGATTCGACATGAAATTCCAAATCATGTGTGGGAAAACCAGACATACCATAACTAGTGCTCGCGGGTTCAAAATGAGTCTCAGCATCCTTCGGCATTCCATACCGGTTATGCGTCAATGGGGAATCAACCCTAGAGTGAGTAGGTCTATCATGAAAGGTTCCTATCTCAAGAATAACGGGACCTAACTCAGCCAATTCGGGTGAAGGATCGTAGGTAGGAGTAAACTCCCCATCTTCCACTTGAATGGGAGAAGGTGGTTCAGGAATACCTTCTATATGGTCTCCCATGGTGTGTGAATCAATGTGCGAAGTAGTTTGGCTAGACTGTCTATGTCTCTCTCCCAAAGGAGGAGGAGATGTATAAGGCGGAAGTCCTGCTAAATGACGAGAACGGTGAGGAGCCGCACCCGAATCCACAATGACTCAAAAAATATAAAAGACTCTCTATTTACGCAAACCCTAGGCAAGCTATCATGCACGGAGCAATCACCAATAAAATCTAAAGCCAAATGCAAGCAATCAAGGGTAGGATAAGTGAGCTCCTGAATGAAGCAGGTATGTCTCTCCTAGGAGAGGCTTAAGACTCCCATACACAACAAGCGGAGGTACGTAACCAATTATTGTGGCCCTCAGCTTCAACGCATAAAGCGACTGTGCTATCTGACCCCAACCTGGCTGGGACACCTGCAGAATAACCCCTGCAAAGTACCCCCTCGATATCCTAGGTAAGGCCACTAAGGTCACCTCAATATAATCAATGCTCATGCGGACAGTCGCAGGTGGGATTGACCGTATGGGCAGGGTAGCAAAGCCCGAAACTCTTGAAAGAGCCCCCAGATACGAATACAATCCTGGAAATATCTCTGGTGCTACTCAGTTATGACTAGGGGTCATCCCAATCAATAACCGCTCACACTGCCTCGTGCTTAACTCCCTTTTGAGAGGAGGATCCTGAGAAACACTGGTTATACCAAGGATTTCACACACTCACCTGGACAGACACATACATGTTGTTGTTTAGTGGTCTTGGAGAATTTACTCACAATGAACTATTCCAAGACCCTAAAACCTAATCTTCTTGGTGCACCCTATACAAGAAAAGAGTGTAGTTCATTTTAATTAAGCGTTGATTTTAATTGGCTTTATTACTCAAAAGAGGGATATGGCCGTGCAACTAATGGTGTTATGACACAACATGAAGTAAAATGCACACCTAACAATCAATGCAAATGCATTGTGTCCATGAAAACAGGGTATGCTACTACGTGAAATGCACAATTTTTCTTCAAATGATGAATGCAAGCTTTCCTATATGAAATCCTGACTAATACTCCAAAGCAAATCTAGTGCAAGTACTATGCAAAATGCAAAATGCAATGCATGATGATAAGCAAATATTTTTGGATTTTTTGAAATAAAATGAGATACAAAAAGCAAAAGAATGATTCTACAACCCCCAGACTCTGCAAGCACACTCAAACGGCACTCAAGCAAAGCACTAAGGTAAAATAAATCTAATGCACTAATCCCAAACAAAAAATCGAAAATGCCATGACAAGAACCTTCTTAAAAGAAAAAATTACCCTAAAAAAAACGTCTTTGGGCAGAAACAGAGGTATAAATAGACTCAGGCAATGTCAAAGGAGACTCAGCAATCATCAAACTTCACCCAACAACCATTTAACTTCCACTAAAAGGCAAAACTAAGGGCATACGCGACTGTTCACAGTAAACCCACGTGTATACGCGAAAATCGCAGAGAAACCCGCGTGTATACGTGACTGTGAGTTAAAAACTCGCGTACTTGAAGAAAGGTGCATAAAAATCAAGGCAAACAGACAAGCTGAGACAAACTTCACACCAATCAAACACTACCAGGAAAACATGTCCCCAGACCCGACACAGAAACAAGAGAGAAAGAGCAATTCAAAGTCATTGAATGCCGATAGAAAAAACCCCCAAAGGACAACTACTAGGAAATCCCCAGCGGAGTCGCCAATTCTGTTACAGAGAGAAATTCCTATGGCTTGAGGTACCACAACAAACAGCTTGACTCCAGAAATCAATCTTTTCCAATATGCAATAGAAAGTAAATGTCTAACACTAAAGGATCAGACCTCATACCTTATTCCGGACGGTTGAAGTAGATCTCTGTTGAGCTTTCCAACTTCAGCTTGAATTGATAAATTACTTCCTCAATAATAAGTAAACAATACAAGCATACTATATATCATGGTGTTAGATCTATTCTAGCATATATAATCAACAATGTATAAGCATTTGAAATCATCCCATGGATAAAATATTCATTCAAACACACATTATTTGACAGGAAAAGATATTTCTATTAATATAAATCAGAGATTACAATAGATACAACCTATGTCGGCACGTCTGTGAATCGAAGAAACTGAATCCCCCACTTGGGCCTCCACCACCTCAATCCTCCATCTCTCGATAGCAAGCTCACAAGCAAAAGGAAAGCTTGGGAAGAACACCAAAGTGCTCCAAGGGACAAAGGGATGCAAACTCAAGCATAAGTTCCGTCAACAATGGACTATAGTTTCTTTGCTCTCAATTCTCTCATATGCCTTCAATGTACCATATAGTTCCTTATATAGCTTTTCAAAGGGGTAATGAAAGGTCAAATTCGAGCGATCTCAAGGCATAGGGAAGGCCAGGAGTCAAGTGAGTTGGATCCATGTCAAGGAAAACTCCAAAAGGATTTGGATTTTGTACACATCCCGATGTACGCGGTTTTAGGGGTCAAACTAGCGTATATACGCGATTAAGGGTTTAAAAGTCGCGTGTATCATTTTTCACATGTTTTTAGGGATGGTCAAGGAAACATCAAAGGACAAAAAATGGTCCACGGGGTCTAAGGAGTCTGTAGAGGGACAGGGGAAGGCCATACAAAGTGTGATTCACCTGAAGTGGTAAAATCAGCTATAACACCACACATGCATCAATTATTTGATCTATGAATGGCGTGGGGTAGTTATCCTTAGGACAGGCCTTGGCCACACTAATGACATAGAACTTGAAATTATTGTGTGATACTACTTCAGAGACAATTGATGCCATGGTATACATGAAGATGATTGGTTCATTTATGTACTTGATGAACACGAGGCCACATGTATGCTTTGTAGTGAACACATTGATTCAGTACATGGTAGAGCCAAGATGTGTTCTCATGATAGCGGTAAAACATGTGTTGAGGTACCTAAAGGATACGATTGAGTATGGCCTCATATATGCAACATATCATATGATTAACCTTCAGGGCTATGTTGTCTCAAATTGGGCTAGTAGTGCTACATATGGGAAGAGAAATTCATAGTGTTGCTTCAATTTGGGGTATATCCTGATTTCCTAGTTCAATAAGAAGCAAACAAGTGTAGCATTGAGTACATCTTGGGTAGAGTATATTACAGCTTGTTCATTTATCTATGAGGAAATGTGGCTTAGAAAGCTACTTACAGGATTGTTCACTGTCGATTTAGAGGTGACTTGTGTATTATGTGACAACCAGAGTTCTGTGAGGTTGTTTGAGAAACCTGTGTTCCATGAAAAGTCAAAGCACATTGAGATCCAGTATTACTATATAGGGGGTATGGTTTATAGAGGAGTGATGAAGCTCCCTTATATTGTGGCAGACGAGGATATAGCCGATGTATTGGCCAAGCCTCTATCAAGGTTGAAGTTTGAGTACTTCAGGGACAATCTTAGAGTTGTCCAGATCGGTATCCATTGCAAGAGGGTGTGATGTGTCCCAAATACAAATTAGTCTTGTTCATGTCCAACATGAAAAAGGGTGGATTTGTGGAAGACGTGTGGTATTCACATCCAACATGAAAAAGGGTTGGCTATGTGGAAGACGTGTGGTCTTCACATCCAACATGAAAAAGGCTTGGCTCTGTGGAAGACGTGCTGTCTTCACGTCCAACGTGAAAAAGGGTTGGATCTATGGAAGATGTGTGTGATTTACATCCAATATGAAAACAGATTGGCTCTGCAAAGTTTGGCATCCAATACGAAAAAGGACTAGTACTGTAGAGGTGCGCACCCAACATGAAAAAGGGCTAGTTGTTGTACTGATAAACATGAAAGGTACACCCAACATGAAAAAGGGTGATTGTTGTACAAGTACACCCAACATGAAAAAGGGTTGTTTATTGTACAAGTACACCCAACATGAAAAAGGATTGGTTGATGTACAAGTACACCCAACATGAAAAAAGGGTTGGTTGATGTACAAGTACACCCAACATGAAAAGGGGATGGTTGCTGTACTGATATACATGACATTTACACCCAACATGAAAATTGGATGGTTGTTGTACATGTACACCTAGCATGAAAATGGGTTGGTTACTATACTGATAGACATGAAAGGTAAGCCCAACATGGAAAAGGATTGGTTGTTGTACGGGTACACCCAACATGGAAAAGGATTGGTTGTTGTACTGATATACATGAGAGGTACACCCAACATGAAAAAGGGTTGGTTGTTGTACGGGTACACCCAACATGAAAAATGGTTGGTTGTTGTACTGATATACACAAGAGGTACAACCAACATGAAAAAAGGCTAGTTGTTGTATGGGTACCCCCAACATGAAAAAGAGCTGGTTATTGTACTGATATACATGATAGGTACACCCAACATGAAAAAAAATTAGTTTCTTTATGGATTACATCCAACATGAAAAAGGGTTTTCTTTGTATAACTTCTTATGATGTATAGCTTCGGAGATGTCACAAGACAATGGCTCGAGTACCAAGTTCTGGTAGTAATGATGATGTCCAGTGATAATGATCATGACAAAATAATACCCTCCTTGTTAAGAGGGAGTGTTGAAGATTGTAAGTTTGAAATATATTTGTATTGTACTTTTATTGTATTATTGTTGTACCTTCTTTAGGAGATGTTATTAATGTGTTTGGTCATGTAAAAGTCTTGAAATTTTCAATGTAAACCTTCCATTGTAAGTTGGGTCAATAGTACCCAACATAAATATTATATAAATGTTATTTTGAGTCTCCCTAGACAAGTTGGCCTTGCAAGAGTAACAAGTCGGCTCAGTTATAGAATAAGGTCACACACATTATGTGTATAAATAGAGAGGGTGCACCTCTCATTTGGACATACAACTCACTCAATCAAGTGTGTGTGAGAGAGGAGAAGAATTTCACTAGAGAGGAGTAGTTGATTTTGTGTTTGGGGTTTAACTTGTCTTGGTTTGGAATTGTTCTTGGTGACAAAATCTATATTGAAGAAGTTGTTGGGTTTCCTCCCTTGTGGTTTCCTAGAGGAAAATATTTGTGTTCTTTTGTTTTGTTGTATTTGTCTTTCTTCCAATGATCCTATTTCTTATGGTTATGATGAAATAAAGCAAATTGTTTTAAGATTTAATATAACCATTAAAATTATAATAAATAGTATTGGGGGATATTGGAGCAAGCAATTACAACTCTTACAAGTATTAGAAAGAGTGTTACAAATATGTCAGTTTCCATCTCTTTGTGAGGTAGATGCACCCAATGAAATACAACAATGTATGGAATATTTAGAGAACAACATCAAGCTAAAGATAGCAGTTATAGAAATTGCACCTAGAGTGTCTTAAGGCATTTATCAAAACCTTGAATAAGGGCTTGGATCCAATATATAGGGATATCATAATGTATAAAGTATATTTTGAAACATTGATTTTTCCATACTCCATAGGATTATTGGCAACATGTGAAGTTTGGACACAATATATTGAAGATAAGGCTAAGCAGAGAATTTGGTTTAGTCAAGGACAAAAAAAAAAAAAATTCATGTTTAAATTCGATAGGCCAAAATCCCTAGGGAGGGAGAAGGTACTTGTAAAACTTTTGTAAAACTATATATGCAACTTTGAGGGCAAGAAAGGGGATTTCCTTGTGCAATTTTTATTAAACCTATTTTAGAAAATTAATGAGGAGAGGCCATTGTTGGCCAATTTGTAAAGGAATAAATAGACATTTATTACTATGCTATGTATAAAACTTCTTATGTGTGCTTATTGTTATTAGAGTCTTTGTGGGAATGTTTCTTAATGTGCAAACTATTATGTAATTAATGATGCGATCTTATTCCTTTTCTTTTCTCAATTATTTGTCTATATCTTGTAGATGAAGAATTTAATGATTGGTTATTCGATTATAAGTAATTCTTAATTTATGGATAATTTTATGTAATTTTCATGTTAATAAATCAATAACTATTTACTGAAAACTATGGCAAGAATATATGTATTATGCGCCTAATCCTTTGAGTTGATAGGAGTAGTCATATCTAGAGCACAATTGATATTTAATTTAAATTAGGATTGTAGACCACATTTATGATATATCCGCATTTACATTTTTCATGTGCATCATCCCTCAAAAATTCATTCATAAAACATAAAAATGTTTAGGCCATCATCCAGATGGATTCCCTATTTCAAACAACATGAGGTGTAATTGGGCCCTTATATTGGCAAGAATCCCTTTTGATTGAACATGGCATTCCGTCAAATTAGTAGATAGCAAGAAAGGCCATAAGAAAAAAGATGACACATATAAGGAAATAATGTTTTTAGTAAGGTGATGTGTTTCCAATGTCACGAGATGGGACATTATGTTAACCGATGTGCATTAAAGAACAAGGAAAAGTGCATGGAGTGAAAATGTTATAGTTGGTACTATATCTAGTGTAAAGGAGGATCCCTCTCAATTTTAGGCTTCTTTTTTGGTGACATATTATTTGTGCTATAATATTTTTTCTAGTGTTGAATGGTATATGATGGTAGAGATTTGAGACATATGAAATGTAATAGGTCATGATTCAGTCGGTTTTGGGAGCAAGATGGAGGCCTGAGTTTGGATCTTGTTTATGATGCTACATATCATGTGAGAGAAGTTGGATTTGTTTTCCTCCATATGCATTCAAGTGACTTTTTTAACTTTAATGATTTTTTATTTGTTCTTGGTTTTAAGAAGAATATTCTTTAAGTTTCTTGTATAACATATGTACAATGTAGAGTTGCATTTCATGGTTTGTGGTGCACAATCAATGATTGTAGTCTAGCCAATCCAAAGACTTTGTCTAGAGGAGTGAGAGAGGGTAGCATGCCTTTATAGGTTACTTGTTGATCCACTAACACTTGTACATTGTAGGGAGAGGTTGGTTGAGCCATCTTGTTTTGAGGAGGGTTAAGAGCATGTAAGAGTAATTGGATCATAAGTGAGGGTGAGTATACTTGTTAGGAGATATGTTAGTCATATTACATTGGTTTTTTTAATTCATGAACCTTCTAGCTATGTTGAGGATGAGGGGTGTGATACATGTTGGGTAAAATAATTACTTGTTTTACTTCACATGTATTATCAACCAGGGTCAGTAAACTGATGAGGTGTCGTGCAAAATATATGTAGAACTAAGTTTAATTAATCACACTAAATAAACCTCAGGTTGGTTGGATGAATATTACTCTATCTAGACCCAAACAACCACTCTTCCAGACTTACACTACAAGCAAAAGGTCTTGTCCAATATCAAACCATTCGATCAACAATATGACCTTGGTGTTTTAACTATGTAAACAAAAGATAAACCACACTACAACCTTTCAAGTGATAATCAACATACTATATGAAGTCACTTGTATGTTCCAACCACCCAGTTATGATATCAAACAATGATTCTTCACCATCTAACAGAACTATTAATGTGCCCAGGAAACAATTTATGTGTTTGTTACAAGTTTAAGAGATGCATTAAACCACACTGCTCATATAAACAAACCACATAAGATAAAGATTACAGGTCTAGGCCCTGTGTTTATTAGATCATTTATGGACTCTCGAGTTTACAATCCTTTAATTACCGAGGAGCACCAAGAAGAGCACCAAGAAGATGAGGATGCTCTCAAACGTATGAAAGCATATGAAACAAGTCCAAACATTTACCACTAATCCTAATGGCTTTAAACTAAATTCACAACACCAAACATTCTTGATGAGTTTGAACTATAACAATAAGAGATGAATTTCCAACATAATTATAAAGATATTAGAAACCCTATTTGAGATGAATCTCGCACAAAATGAAAAAAAATTAACCAAATATGAGATGAATATGGAACAAACTATACAAACTTTCAACCAAACTTCCGAGATGAAACTAGAATAGAATATGAATACATCAAACACACATGTGCAAACCAAACCTACAATCTAACATTGCTAGTGTCACTTAGAACAGGTGGATTTCCTAACTAAGTGAACTGCAGGGATTAATAGATCAGAGAATTATTAGCAACACGTGATTTTCATTAATCAAAGCAAAAAGTACATAAGGAGAGTTCAACAGATATGAACTCTACCACTAGCACTCTCTGTGCTCTATGACAACATAATATGAGCTAACGTGTACATGAGAATGATTTACAATATATATATAAGTTCATGTGTAATTGGTTACAATGATAGGTCCACATAAATAGGATCTCAATTCTCCAAGGATAGATATCATTGTCATACAATGACACACATAGAATGATTGATGATATTTCGTCATGTTGATTTCACAAATTACAACATGAAAACGTTTTTAAGATCCAAATTGGGCATGGCTAATGGAGATATCAATATGGAAGGCCATAAGGAGGTAGATAGATCCTATGTACAAATCATGGAATTAATCTTATATCTCTGGTCGAGATCAGAATGTCCAAAAAATAGCTTGGTCGGTGAATGACTCAAGCCTGCAACTTCAGTAGCGCGCAATGGTTGATGATGGTGTCAGTGAGCTATCAGAATTTTTGTAGTGTGTCTATTGGATATATTTGTTTTTCAGTTCTGGTAGCGTCAACACATACTCTAAAAATCTAGTAGCGCGCAAACACCTTTGTGATTCTGGAAGCGTGTGGACTCGTGACTTCAAAAATACATGAAGAATGATACAAATCACCACAATGATTAGTTTGATCATAGTTCATTTGAAATAAGCAACAAAACATAGAAAATAATGACTAATTGAGTAAAGTTTCCTCTCATAATCGAGATGAGGCTTAGACCATTTAAATGTAGGGAAAATAGGAAAAGATAAGGAAATAGGTAGGACGGTTGATAGCATCTGATGAAAAAGAGTAGCCTATTTCAGTGCAAAACTGATAAAAAATGAAGCTCGACATCTCCCTTAGGCTTGAACCTTTGCATGTTCTCATGCAACATGCCCCCTCACAAGTCTCCTTGGAATTCCCTTTCTCATGCAAATTCTTCAGGAGATCAAAACTAGTGGAGGAATCTTATGGTCGATGATGCTTCTTTTTTAACAACTCAATTTTGAGTATCTTATTATAGCTCTTCAAATTATACCTCTAATGGTACCATTTCCTATATTTTATGAACATAATTTCACACTCAACATAATTCTTTTTAAAATTGGCTTTAAGGGTTTGGTTCTCTTTTTCATGTAAGCATCCAAGCTTCCTTCTGAGATTTCTCGGCTTCTTATTCCCCTTCTTCTTCTGAGATTTCTCGGCTTCTTATTCCCCTTCTTCTTCTAGACCTCAAGTGGGATTTCTAAAGATATCCCCTATTCCAATGTTGGGTCTTATTCCTTTGAATCTGAATAAGGTAAGTTAAGAGGATTTCTTGCTATGGTCCCCTTAGGCTCAACTATTTAATCCTCCTCTTCAGGTAAATTGGGGCTACAACTAGCCATAGGATCAGGACCTTAATTCCTTCCTCTGTAAGGGCTTTCTCTATTTGACGTTTAGTTCCCAACTTAATTCTTTACTCTACTTCCCTTAGAGGAGCAAAAAATTCCTAAACATTGGGTGGAGCAAGACGCTTCTTAAGCTCAATCATTTCAACCTCTAAGAAAGGAATTTGGAAGCATAATGGGTCATGAATTTAGAATTTTCATGCTCACCTTCTATAGAAGCAGTCTCTGTTATATCTCTGTGTTGTACAAGTTCCATTTCCACTCCCATGGTATCTTTCAATTCTCCATGCATTGTCCCCTAAGGAGGGGTAGAGGGATCTTTACCCGTGGATCACGTGTGAGGCTTGCTTGTTGTGCTCCCTATAATCACCACTTCATCTCCTTTCCCATACTCATGTACATTTTGTTGAAACAATTATCTGGCTCTACTTCTTCTAACTCTAGTAGTTACCTCGGTTGTCCCATACTCCTTCGTATTTTCCTTCACTTCACTCTTCGTTATTTTATGCATTTTACCCCTAATGGAGTGTCAATTATCCATGTCTGTACAAAAACACCTATGATTTTGATAGAAGCTTCTCTTTGGAAGGCAAAGTCACTAGTGTCTTTCTCCAAGGATTTCTCTTTTACTTCTTAAATTTTCCTTTTCCCATGTGGTTGTTAACCAAAAAATGACTCACCATGCTCATTCCTTAGCTATATCACCAACTTTCATTATTTTTCCCTATAAAAACCTTCAATAACCCACAAACCTAAGGTCAAAACCCGAAATTGGCCCAAATATATTATTTCCCTATCCAAAATAGGGAAATATGGCTTAATTCCCTCCAAAAAGAAGAAAGTTCCCCAAATTATGGATAAAATCCACGCAAAAATTTTTAAAAAAATAAAAAAAAATAAAAAGAGAAAGATATTTGAAAAGGGGAAAAAGAGGGAAAACCCTAAAAGCCACTTAAAACCAAGGGAAGATACCAAGGTTCTTTGAAACCATGGGCAATAAACCTAGGTAAAATATTTCTATAAAAGGATGGTGAAGGATCCCATTTTACATAATCCATTTTCACCCATTACCTTATCGTTACTCCACCAAAATTATGCCAAAAACCTGAAGCTCCCATTTCACCTACCATTGAGTTTTGGCTGCCCATTTGTGACCATTGTGTAGAGAACAACCCGAAATGGTTTGGAGACCAAGGACTCCATCCTTCAACCATATAGAAGGGTCCCATGCTCACACTTATTGAGGTAATCCAACACCAATTATAATTCAATTTTTTATGAAATAAAAGAGAATACCATTCTTTCCTTAAACCCTCTTGTTTACGAAAGAAAATAAAAATATTTGTTTTGTTTTGTTTACTTGCATTTGCTTGGCTTAGATTAAAATTGTTTTTAGTATTGCTTACTAGGGTTTACTGTAGTAATTTGTGTTTTCCAATTTGGTTTGCTACTAATACTTCCTTAAGACTTAGTAGGTGCTTTCTTACACAAGCTAATGTGAAAACACTAACTATAGATTTTACGACCATACTAGGTTGATCCCTATTGTTCTCCAATTTTGGATTTTTTTTTTAGTTGAATTTCTTTGTTTGATTGCTTTCTTCCTAATTTATTGCATTTTGACCTTTGTCTTTCAGTTGTAGACTTTGGAACTGACCTATTCCCATTATTCTAGCCTCTACCAACATGATTTTTTTCAAACACATTTTTTTATGAGCTGAGTCACAACAATCTGACCCTTTGGAGCGACCCAGTCACCCATTTTATCCTAGATTGTGTGATCGAGATGCCCCCAAAGTATTGATAAGAGTGAACTACCTTTTCATGGCTACGTCGCTCCTGTCTTACTATTTTAAGTGACCTAGTCACTCAAATTTTCTGTCAAACAATGCGACCTAGTCACACTATTATGCCCCATAGTAGTGACCCAATCACCCCAAATCCCATGAAAGATGCGACTTGCCTCCCCAGGCCCGAGTCTCTCCTTCTCTTCCATAGAGTGTGACTCGTTCACTCCTTTTCTTCCATAGAGTGTGACTCATTTACTCCTTTTTTCCCATTAAGTGCAACCCAGGTCGCTCTAAACCCCCTCATAGGCGCAACCTAGTTGTTTTCTAGGATTTCCAATATTTAAACTCATATATATTTGCTTCTCGGACTCCTATTTGAGTATTTTTTTTCAAACCATGTATTTTTTTAGAGAAATTTAGATCTATCATTTGTTTCTATAAATTCTTCTTAAAATTTACTGAAATCCCTCTGAGTTTCACCACCCTCTTCCACGCCTCTACATCCTGCAACCTACTTTGATTTTTCCATACCTGTCTGTTTGCAGTACTTTTAGTGGTGTGCTTGCACCTATTTGCTTGGTGTAGTTGTCTGCTAGTTTGCATTTGTTGAGCACCGTAGTGAAGAAGAGTATGTATTTGAGTCTTTACTACACCTCGTGATTCCTTTTAGATCTATCAGAAATGCGTCATTTTCTGTTCTAGTAAACTATATGGTAAATCATTTCTTGTAGTTAGTTGTGAAAAGAAGTGCTTGCATTTAGTTGAAATGATTAATTAAAGAATAGTTTTTACATAAAATCGTTTATTATTTCCTTTCAACATTTCTTTTATCAATTATATCTCTAGGATATACACACCACACTCTCACATAATGTACACCTTAATAATTACACGCTTGGTTCATGACCCCAAGTAGAGCCTAAATTTTACCTTAACTTAACCAACATTAACCTCAATTGAGGAAGAAAAAGAATCTTGTAGTTAGGTAGGACACTAGGGATTGGCATCCAAACAATTCACCTTTATCACATACATCTGAGACATAGATGTTGTCCTCTAGGTACTAAAATTATCTTGTATTTATTGGTATGGTTGAGACTAATTTGTCAGGGGGGCTCTCCCTTAGGATGGTTGTCTGTCACTAAAATTGCTAATTAATTCACAACAAAGTGCTCAATATAAATTGTCAACATGGGGAAGTCTGGTTATTTGAAAGGAAACTACACAAAGTATATGCATGAACACACAACAACTGATAATCATAAATCACCATGTTTAGTTAAAATAAAACCTTGCAACCTAGTATTGTATTTGGCCACTGATCAATCCAGTCCTTAACTGCTAATTCAATATTCAATAATAAAAGGAATTCATGGCCTTCAAATCATAGCAATTTTAAAAGTAATTAGCTAATTTTACTTTTTCAAGAAGTTAAATCCCAATCTATTGTTGTAAAGAAAGTTGTTCTACAATTAAAGCATTCTAAAACAAGCCTATCATTCAAATGAATTCACGCATCATTACCAATCTCAACAATAAAGGAAAGTAAATATTAATCAAACCTTGTGGCAGAGCACAGGTGTAACAACAATCCTTATATGATTCAATGACATACTCCTGAAGAGACAACTCACCCTTTACAGTCGACTATTCTACATCTATACTCCCAATTAATTGGTTGTTTTAGAAACTAGAAAAGAAATATAAATAAACAACTCGGTAAAAACTCTATTCAACAACTCTTAATCAAATTGCAATCCCACACTAAGATAAATGACAGGAACTAAGTAGCTACCTAATCAGGCAAATCTGAGAGAAGGTGGGCCCTTGCCCTCTAACAAAGATGCCTTCACAAACTAAAAAGAGCTAGTATGCAATACATCAGGAAAATTCTGCCACTTTAATTGATAAGATAAAATTAAGTACAAAGATTTTCCACTCATGTTACAAGTTTGTTCCCTTCTATGATTCAGTAATCCCTAATGGATGACCCCATTTCCTTTTACATACCAAGGATGAAACAATTGAGATCCTTCAAATGAAGACAACAATGAGGATCGAAAATCCTCAGGCTGTCAAATAGGTATAAAAAATAGAAAACAGTTTCATCATATTATTACAATGGAAATAAAGACTACTTCATATCATCTCTAGTCTAACAGATCAAACCGATCCGATATCTCATAAGTTTCAATGAACCACATGGATGGATAAGTTGAACTATTCTGCAGTGGCCCTGAACTGGCGCCCTTAAGAAGTGGAACTGCTTGCCTCATATATTTTTTCCCATGTGTCTCAGAAGGCTGAGACACTTGAATCCTCATTCATCGACAGGATGATACACTCATGTATTCATGCATCGGTAAGATGACATGCCCAAATTTCTTATGGCCTTTAACTGTCTTCATTAATTTGTCACGGATTAGAATATTTAGGAAACAAAACCCATAAGCACGGGTGAATTTAAACATTATTTTAACAAAGTGAAGATGAGTTATACCTGATCAAAATTGTGTTCTTCCTTAGGGAAAGTACAATTTCAGTTCTAATAATAAAGGAAACAAGGAAAAAGGGACCATGGAAAAGGTAAGCAAAAAGGGTCATTTTCAGCACCCAACATCTCCCCCAACTATATAGTTGCATATCCTCATGCAACAGACTCTAGTAAGTCTGAATATGAATCTAGATCAAAGCTTCTTCTGAGAAGGTGAGTGAAATTGAAAGGAGACTCGGGTTTATCTTCCCTGTTTATGTATCCCTTGCAAGAAACTAGTTCTTCCCAACAATTTTTCTCTGCTTTTTTGGTCAACCGCTATCTGCCTCTATATTCTTTCTTAAGAAACCATATGATAGGAAAATTGAATCTCAACCTCACCCAATTTGGTCCATATCTTTGAATGCATTTGACATAACTAGGAACCTGAGACAGTACATAAGTGAAGTTTTCAAAACAGTAAGGGTCCCTCATCCTCATGAGATCTGAAGAAGCTTCCCATCTCAATTTATTTCCTTCCTATGCATAAGGTTTTTGTTGGGTTATGAGTTCTACACATGTATTTATGACATCATGTCGAAGTTCTGTCATTTGATTGGCTCTTGGTGGGGAAGAAAGGATCCTCTTAAGCCTGTTAATAATTGTAACAGGGGATTGTGGTTCACCTAGGACCCATAGAGTAGAATTATCCTCATTTTTTTAATGGTCTTAGAGGTGTTCCACCAAATCCTCTGGTTAGTGACAAACGAAGTAAATTCCCTTAGGTGTGCATCCCCTATATAAGAAATGGGGTTAAATTGAACATTTATAAAACAATATAACTCATGTAGATACAATTCACATAATATATCTTGTTAAGAAAAATCACTCTAAGCAAGAGTGTCAAAAACTTGAGGAACTGTGACAAGTTGATGGGGCCTTCCTTCCTTCATAGCCTTCAACTTGAAAAGAGTCAATTGTTCATATAAGAAAATAGAATAGGAAGGTGACGAAGCCCTACAATTTAGTAGTTCATGAATATATGCATACATCGGTTCCTTTTCTTGCTCCATGGTTTTCTATTTCCTTAATTCCTTTCATTATGTTTGGAATTTTTCCCAACAAAACATTTGAAAGGTCAATTCTTCATCCCACTTCTCTCTGAGTTCCTTAATGAGTTTCCTATGTGTAGGAAAATGAATCATCCTTTCTCCATACAAGGCAGCCTAATATTTCCACTTATTTACATGGGATTTTAGCAGAGAAATTTCCTCTACCACTCCCTAGGCTTCTTCATCTTATTAATCCAATTTGATCATCTCAGAAGACTCCTGAACCTTTATATTACCATTTCTCCTAGGAAGAGTGAGATTCTAAGTCGCTAGTTTTTGTGTTTCTGCAACTAAAATTTGTGTCTCGGTAGCTCTTTGAGTCACTGGTTCATGTGTTTCAGTGACCTTCTCTTGGGTCATTGGTTCGTGTGGTTCAACAAATTTTTCTTAGGTCATTGGTTCTTGTGTTTCAGTGACTTTTATCTGTTAAGGAAACTCCTCCACTAGTTCTTGTGTTTTCAGGTCCGGTGCTTTCTCCCCAACAAGTCTGGTGGCATTGTTTGCTTGCATTGTGTTGGTGTATTTTCTCTTTACCGGGGTTCAAACTTCCATGTTCATCAATAAAGCCCAAGATATCGGCCGGAAAGAGTATAACTCCATTGGAAACACCTACAATGTAGATGAGGTCTCACCCAAGATATTTTATGGAGACTACCAGAACCAGGTTTCTGCAGTTATGGAAGTAGATTTTTATCACAACATCATCAGGTCACGTGACAAAAACCAAGGAATGGAATCATACATATATCAAGGAATACAACATATTGATTTGTCGACACACATAGACAGTTACAATATTTAACACATATTAACCAATATTCCTCACTATTATATCATTATATGCTCAACAGACATACTTAAATATATTCATTCATGACAAACATTCATTCATCATAGACACAAATATCACAAACATAAAGGCACATAATTAATGTGGAAACTCATAGGAGAAAAACACAAAGGCGCTCTTCATCTGGCATGAATATAATTTTAATGCCTTTGTTCTATGCACACATCCTGCAGACTCTTCTTTAGATATTCTTTACAATCAATGAATTCTTTACTCGTACCATGCTCTCCAGTTTTGTTCTCTCTCTCTCTCTCTCTCTCTCTCTCTCTCTCTCTCTCTCTCTCTCTCTCTCTCTCTCTATATATATATATATATATATATATATATATATATATATATATCTCTACTTATGTATTCTTCTTATCTTTATGATCCACACACAACTTGGATCGACTTTATAAGCTTTAACACTTCTTGATTTACTCGTCAACGGATTATCAACGTTTGTCAGTCGATATGTTATTCTACCCACCCAAAGCATCCAATTAAATTTAAATATAATCACTATCGACCCAGTTTACAATATGTCTATATTCTCAAAATAAACTATTAGTATAACTACCTTTTACCCAAAACTTTGTCGAACTCCTCATTTCGACTTGTTCTTCTCCTTGTTTCAGGTGGAGGGTCCACCTGAAATGAGTCGACCACTTCAAAACTTCTACACAATGCAAATCCATAAGTTTGCACACAATGACTGAACACTGTGGAAACATTCATGCACAAATTCTCCTCTTTTGCCGCATCCTCTTCCATTGTGGCCTTTACTCGTCTTGCAACCAAAATCTTAATTTTCCTAAACAAAATTATATTTATCTTTTCCTAGGGACAACGGGCCCTCAACACTCACTTGTGGCTTTTCCCGAGCCACTTTAGTCCAAAATTTATATCAGATTGAGTTTACTCTGAAACTCTTCACGTATTTTGATTACTGCTTCGGCTTCTTGTTGCACCTCTTCCTGTACTTTGTAATTGTTCCACAAGTTTGGAACTTATATGTTTCAAAGTTGCTACTTCTGTCGCACTTATTCATGAATTGGGTGGATTTTTCTTGTATCCTTTTTTGATTTTGTCTATAGCTCTGCAACACGATATGTTCGTTGTTGCAGTTATGTCCGCAGTCTAGATACTTGATGTTGTAAGATTTTAAAATCAGTATCCTTGCTCATCTTTTCCAAAGTGGCAATTTCTTCAATTCATTCTTCAGTTTATTAAAATTTTCTTCAGTAGTATGAAGTTGTTATGTTGCCTTCTCAAAATTAGTATCATCCATCAAGGCTTCCCATGACTGAGAAACCTGTTCATATGCCTTGGCACAAAGGGCCTCGACCTCCTGAATTTTTTGTGTGGTTTCCTTTACTGCATTCTGTCGAGCTTCCAGTACCATAGGGGTTGTAATGGGGGTTAGTTTTTTTTCCAATTCTGTGACTTATTTGTGAAGGTCTCTAGCGACTTCCCCAAGTCAAAAGATTCCAGATTTTGGGAGAATATCATTTGTTATTCTTGCGTCAGAGAAGTCACTGCAAGTAAGTACGACAACCTGCTCCAATCTCTGCCTGTCATCCTGCCATGTTTTTGCTTTCAACTCTGTCTCCTTAACTTTGTTCTTCAAGGATGCGATGGTATTTTTGGAGTGCTTGAGTTGGTCAAACACCACACACTCTCTTGTCTTAATTTCCTCTAATGCAGTCTGTTGAATAGTATGCAGTAGATACATATGCACTAAAAAAAATCAAGACTCACATGACCAATATCCTTGATCATGGCATTGTGTTCTAGCATACCTTAGTTAAATTCCTTGGAAATGACTTGAATATTTATGTGTGATGGCGTCAAAGGTACATCAACAAATCATTCTTGATATGGGCAGGCTTCTTCCTATGACACTGCTGGATATCATTTTGAGTCGACTGTTCATCTTACTTCCTTTACTGTGACACAAAGAGTCTGCAATAAATCCATAATTATATTGACCAATTCAGTATGCCTTTCATTAATCCTTTTGCAGCTTTTATTTTCCACTTCTTCCATTCGATCCAATATAATATTATAGTAATCATTTGTAAGACCGACAATTCCAGATGTTGTGTCAGCCTTTCACTTCTTATGACTCTTTTTGTATTTTTTGGATCGTTTTCTCTTCTCCCCCAACTCTGGATGTGTCAGGGTATCACTGGACTCTGCGTTGCTGCCATAAGGAGAACTTCTTGGGATTTTTTCCCCTTATTGATCTCCTTGCTTATTTCCATTCTGATTTCCTGATGTGCCTTCCTAGTGTAGCTCAATTTCTGCGGAGAGTTAATCATTTACGATAGGTTGTTTCCATTCTTTGGGTCGGTCCCGATTAATTTTTTTAATCATTTCAGTGGATACTAAAACTGTGTAGCCAACCATTGCTTCTATGGGTCTTGCCGTGGCTGTAGAAACATAGGATGATCCCAGACCGAAAAATCTTATAATGTTGTGGAATCATTTGACGGTCTCCTCAATAATTCTTGTATGTTTTCAAATATAATACCTTAGTGTCTCACCTTGTAAATAAACTTCAATTTTGTTATCCCTTTGTAGTTGTGTATTGTCTTCGTCGTACCATAGATTTTGGTATCGTGCTCCTCAGCATGGTACATGTACATCTACCCCTTGGTAGTATGGCGGCTTTGTCCATGTGACAAATGAAATCAAAATTAAAAGCCACGAATAATTAAAAGGATTACCCTTTTCTTGTGCATATGTGGCATCTTCTATCAATTATTTCAACAAATAAATCGACCAGTTCATCTGGACGCTTGCAGCACACTACTCTGCCACAACAATTGTTCTAGTGGTACACTGGTTTGGTTGCATATTCTTAAGTATCTTGCTTGATAAAAATTTGGCAGGGAACCGAACAATAGTGTCATTGATAGAGGCAATGGGAAAACCTCTATCATCTGTGGATAAATTATATTTTTCCTTCATCTTATTGGTAAGGGTTGTATCTTGGTCCTTTCCACCGAAGAAGGGAGCTAACTCAACCCCTACAAGAGGAATGATTGATGCTATCAGGTTGACATCTACTGATATTTTCTGATCTAGCTATAGGAAACCTCCATGAAAATAGACCAGCAGCTACTTCACACATGTATTTACTTCTCATGTGTGACAAAAATGTGCCATATGCATCAACGACAATAACCCAAATTCGTGTAGTCCTCTATCCCACTCCATTGGGACCAAGTGAAGAGGTCCATCTTCAGTCTCTAGAACGATGGTCATAGACCACGACATATCAAGTTTGGGGAACTTTCATAGATCATGATCTATGAACCCCATCTTCTTCAATTTTGGCAGAATGTATACCATCACGTGGACTCGTGTTGGTATGGTTGGCTTTACCAACTGATATTTGACATTATTACCAAGAGTGACTTTAGGTGGTTCATCTGAACTAGGCAGGACATAACCAGGAAACAAGGTTTCCGAACCATATCCTGATGCTTCAACATCATGGAGATCTTATGTTCTCTGTTTATGAGTAGCCCTGCAACTAGTCTATTTTCTTCCCGCTGGTTGTGAGACAATTTCTGGAGCCTCTTCAATAATAGGTGCAGGGCAAGGAATCTCCATTCCAGATTCTTGTACAATGCTAGTGCTTGAAACAAAAATAACCATGCTCTACCAAAAAAACTTTGGCTCAAATTGTTGGAGAATGACAGCTCAACGCAAGAAGTTAGTCAATTGGAAATGACCAAGCTTCGACGCGAAGATGAAATAGGTTGACGCATGCGAGAACTTGTTTACTCGCACAGTCCTGTAATAAATGGAGAAGGTGGAGACGAATTATGTCACATGGAGCAATCTTTCTAATCATTTCAATGAAACTACCAATCAACCCATCACTTCAACAGTATTCATTGTGCATCAATGGAAAATGAAACCAAAAATCATGCCACTGAAATATCATGTTACCTTAAAATAATTGTCATCCAACTGTCACTTGTGACCAAAATCCATCGTGCGACAACATTATTGTTGCGACATAAATTCTCTTGTGCTACAGACCTATAGTCTGCAACAACATTTTATACTTTGTGAAAAACTCATAAACTTGTGACAAAATAATAAACTTGTGACACAGTACTAAACATGCGACACGGTACAAAACATGCAACATAGTACTACACTTGCGACTTTTTTTTATCCTCCCTTTTCTTTTTAGTCTACCAAAGTGCAACTATCCTGATAAGGCTTAGTCAACTTCCATTTACAAACCACTTGAAGGGTGTACCATCTAACTTATGTAGCTGGACTACACATCCTTCAGTGATATGAATGACAACATATGGTCCTAGCCAATGTGTTTGAAACTTGTCGGGATGCTTCAATAATTTACCGTCATATAAGAGGACAAGATATCCAATCTGGAACTACTTCAACTTAATGTGACTGTGGTGCAAAGCTTTCTATCTCTCCTTCTCGACACACTAATGATATCCTGCCACAAATTGATCTTCTTCCAACTGTACCAGCTGCAACAATCTTTCTTCTACAACACCAACATTTGTCATCTCCGTAATCACAGTTATCCTAAGATTGGGTACCATATATTCTAGAGGCATGACATATTATTGTCCATAAACCAATCTAAACGGATTTTGTCCTATCAAATTTTTGTATGTTGTGTCATAATCCCATAATACTACATGTATCTTCTAATCCTAATCATCCCTCTAAACATTGCATATTTTTGTCAATGCATTCTCTAAGATTATTGAATGCTTCGACAACACCATTCGCTTGTGGGTGATATGGTGTTGTCTTTCAGTGATGAATCTAGATTCTGAAATTCCTCGATTAATTTGTCAATCAACTGATTCACAAAAAGGGTACCTTGATTGCTTACCAAAATATGTGGACATCCAAATTGGGTAACAACATGGTTAAATAATAATCTTGCACCAGTCGATGCAGTACAATGCTTTACTGGTGATGCTTCAACCCATCTAGTTAAGTAGTTTGTCGCAGTGATTATGTAACGTGCACCTGTCCATTTTCCTGGTGGGTTAATGGGACCCACAAATTTAACCACCCATTTATCAAATGCCTAAGAAGTCACTTGTGGTACTAGTGGCATCTCATATTGTCGTGACAGTTTTCCAACTCTTTAACAAATATCACATCTGTGACAATAATATCGAGCATCTACATGCATAATAGGCCACCATAATCTTGCATGTAATAGATTACACACTATTGTTTTCATGCATAGTGACCTCCTGCGACACCAACATGTGCTTCATTCAATACCATCGGTCACTCATGTTCCAAGACACATCGACAAAGGATTTCATCTGGTCCCATCTTATATAGCTTCCCCACGAACAACTGGAAATCTGCACCTTTTACATTTAATTGCTTCTTCTATGTTGTAGTAAATCCTTCATGTGCATATGATGTAGTTAAAAGATGTACAATATCTATGTAGTCATCATCAATCATTTTAACTGCAAATAGTTGTGCTTTAGGAAGACTATCGTCGAGACTCATAGGTTCTTCTCCACTTTCTAACCTTGACAGATTGTTTGTTCATGAATTCAATCGACCCGATTTGACAATAATCTCAAAGTCAAGTTCTTGAAATAGGATAATTCATTGACAAATCTTCCGCTCGACATTGGATTATTCACCAAATACTTCAATGCATAATGGTATGTATACATTTTGAAGTGTCCTCCTAGAAGATAATGTCTAAAAATTTTGAGAGCATATACCATAGCATGTCCTTCTCTTTCGATAGTAGTATAATTCTTTTCTATCGTCGATAGTTTTCTACTAGCAAATGCAATAGTGTGATCAATAGAACCCTCTCCTGGTTGTGCAAGTACAACGCCAAGCACGAAAGATGGCACATCAATGAGTACATGAAATTATTTTTTCCAGTTTGGAAATACCAATATAGGTGTTGCAACCATCTTATTTTTAAGAACATCCAAACTCTCTTGACATTGCTCAGTCCATTGGAATTTGACATCTTTCTTCAATATTTTTTCCATAAGGGTTGTAACCTCTGCATATCCTCTGATCAATTTTTTATAATACTTTGTATGTCCCAAGGTAGTTCTCAACTGTTTCACTGTCGAGTGTGGTGGTAGGTCGAAAATAATCATGATCTTGGCAAGATCCATTAATATTCCATCTGAACAAACCACATGACCCAACAGGATTCCAAAAGGGGAGCAAAAAATGCACTTCTTTAAATTCAGGGAAATATGGAACAGTTGACACCAGTTGAGCATAATTCTAAGACTCTGAATGTGATCTTTTACTATCCCATATACTATCCAATCATCAAAGTATACTTCAATAAATTTATGAATGAAATCTTTAAAAGCAGTTATGTCTATTCTATAAAAAATAGTAAGAGCATTCTTGACACCAAAGGGCATTACTATATACTTGAATCATCCCCATTCTATCGTCAAGGTCATTTTTTACCGATCTTCCTTCGCAATCTTGATCTGATGGTAACTAGAGAATCCATCAGTAAATGAATATACTTCTTGTCCTCCAACGCTTTTCAATACTTCATTTGTAAATAGGGTAGGAAATAGATCATGTAGAGATGCATCATTCATCTTCCTCAAATCGACACAGATACAAACTTCCTCAAATCGACACAGATACAAAGATGCACAACCATAGGACTAATCCATTCAAATTCCTCAACAGGTTCTATAAGGCCCACATTTGGCATTCTGTCTAACTCTATCTTGAATTTTTATTTTTATCTTGGATTGAGTCTGTATGGTCATTGTTTCATAGGTTTGGAATCGGGTTTCAGGGGAATATTCATTTCTCCCATATCACCAACAATTCCCTTCATTTCTGAAAATTTTATGGGAAACAGATCCTGGAATTCATGTAACAAGTTAGTAATATTCCCTACGGTCTCATCATCCCAGTAATCTCTGATATTGGAAAATTTCAAGTTCTCTGGAGAGCCAATATTTACTTTCTTTATTTTAATAGGTTTTCAGAAACTTATCACTTGAGACTTGTGACCCCTCCACTGCTTGAGTACCCTTGAATTCAGGAATATTTATGTCATGTGCATCATCATCATCCAGTTCACCTGGTATATTGTAGCACTCCATCCAATGTTGAATGATCGTGCTACTCTAATGGAAACTTTCATTGACACAAGAATATTTTCAAAGATCTTATTCTTGATTACTTGCAAAGCAACATCAATTGCCCAATTATCATCAACAAACTCAAATGTATGCTCAAAACTTATAGCGAACTCTTCCCAGTTAATTGTTTACCATCAGTTCAAACGATGTATACCATTTTCTACATATACTAATGTGTGTACAAACTAGTGGACCCATTCTTATCTCGACGATGTCTCCCATGTCGCACAAAAATGCTCAATATGATCGATATGATCTGTCAATCATGTATATTTATGACCAATGTAGAACACCTTTTCTCCAAATTGGACTTTAGACAATATTTGACATTGGGGCCATTCTGAAATGGACTGTTTATGAGCAACCCACAATCTTGCAAGTGTAGCCTTCAATGCTAGGGCTAATAAGCGATGAGGTTCATATACTTTCTCTTCAAACTTTGTAAGAAAATATTACTAGTTAGGTAAACCCATCGCACATATTTTTTTATTCTTGTGCATTTCCGCATTGATACTTCATGAAGTCAGTTCTTCCAATTCTCCAGAGCTTCTCCTGAGTTCCATGAGCAGAAACTAATAATTCATCAACTAAGTTTTCCATTGGTTGTCGAATTAACATAGGCATCCATCATAGAAGTGATATTGTAGATATGATCTAGATATCCATCTTGTCCTTCACTGTTTATCTGCTCGACATATCTCTCACCTTCCATAGAATCAATCGATGCAACCACCCTTAGTTTTGCATCCTCAAATGTTAATATCCTCTTCTTGAGATTTATAATGGTTTGATTTTCAATATCCCAGCCATTCCCCATAAGTGTGGGATACAAATTTGTAACATCGACAATGTTTATAACTTCAAAATCTGCATAAGTCTTGAGTCCTTCTATCTCGACAGGAACCTGTGTCAGTCGAACAATAGGCAAAACCTTCGACTGGTTGGCTAATCTCAGTTGAACGGGAGACCATACTAGTCTTGGAATTCCCATACATTCCCATGTCTATCTGTTGAAAATATTAACATCTGATCCCAAGTCCAAAATAATATAATCCATGTCATAATCACCTATCTAGGCATTCATCCTTAGCTCATGACCAATTTTCAGTCTTTTTCCAATGTGGTTAACTTTGTTTTCTGGTTGCACATTTAATTGAGGTTCCTCGACTAAAGATGATAGTTCTGCCACATCATCCTTATCTTCTATTAATGCTAAACAACTTTTAAATAAATATTTCAATTTACTAACCTTCTATGTCAGTTTTCTTTGAAATAAATGTTCAAATCATTAAGTCATTTATAAGATTGGTCCTTCATTCGATATTGGGACAACAATAGAAGTTGATGCTTGATTTTTGTCTATGAACTCATGTCATGCGTCAAAGAACACTTCCTTCTGTTTCTCGACATCAAATGCCACTTTATTTTTTGGTGTTGGTCGAACTCTTATTTGTTTGTATAGTGCTTCTTGATCTCCTACAGTCGCAGCACCTCCTCTTGTCACGACAGCAATATTAGGTTCCTGAGGTTTAGCGAAAATCTTTTGAATGTTTGGATTAGCATTCTGAGGTGGGTTTTGGTTTCCCACGTTTCTGTCCTACCACTTAGCAATCAAGTGAGGGAATTCTTCGACAGTGTGGTCCAATGCTTTACAATATGAACACGTCAAAGTGGGATTAGTGAAATCTCTAGAAAAATGTCCAGGATGTCCACAATTATAATAAATGACTTGGCCCCTTCCATGAAGAAATCCTCCACCTCAACCTCGACCTCTAGAAAAACCACCCCCCTAGGTTGAGGGTATTGTTTCTGATCTCTCTCAGCTTGCATATGTTCACCGTTTTTCATCATATATGTGTCAATTGTTTTCTCCTGCAACAAGTGATATGCCTTGCAGTCTTTCTCGTCATGACCCATTGATCGATAAAATTTACAATATAGGTTGGTTGGTGCACTTACTATTTTCTGTAAATATAAGCATTCCTTCGATTGATGTCCTCTGGTCTAACAAATCCTACACCAGGGAATTCCTTGTGAATTGATAGGACTTGGGGCTCCTGATGCAAGATAATTCATGAATGTTGGACATGAGTCTTTATCATGGACTTCAGTTATGCATATTTTACACCAAAGTTCCTCCTGTACTTCTTTTCCTTTCTTGATATCTTGTATCTACAACATGGGGTTAGCAGGATGCGACTGTATCTGCATCATTCTCAGACCAGTTCCTCCAACCGGTGAAGCCTCCAATTTCATGGCGAGCTCGAGAGCTTCGCTTTGGGATACAATCTTCTGTTGCATCAAAGCAATACATATATGCGGTAGCATTGTTTCAATAAACCATTCTTTATGTTGTACATCTGACATTTGAAAACTCACTTTAGCCATTAGAATTTTAAATCTTTGGTCAAAGTCCCAAACAGACTTAGTCGAAAACTGCTTGATCTCTTTTAATTATGTGATGCATTGTGACTCAAACTTACTATTTTTGAACTCTTCTATCAATTCTATTTGGATCTGATCTAATGATTTTTTAGGGATCATTTCCATAACCATAGAGAATTTCATATATCAGTCAAGCGCACGACCTCTAAGGGTTGAGATAACCTGGGATTTTTTTATAGCCTCATCTTGGACTTGTCATACTATCCATACAACTTCTCATAGGAAACAATGTTGCTCAAGGTCCTCTAGCCCATTCCCATTGAATATAGGTAACTTTATATCACTCCTTACCATTCTATTTACTCTTTCTATTGTTGAATTAAAGGTTCAACTAGGAATTCCTTAATTACTATTTCCACTATTACTGCTATTATGATCGAAAAAACCACTTGGTGATGTGTTTTTAGGTCTTTCCTTAGGTTCTGGATATGTACGTTGGGTCGCGGGTATGTCATAGTCTTGATCTAGATCTGGTACCTCTTCTTCCTCTTTTTCAGATATAAGTCGATGTTCCTCTTCTTCGTCTCAATATTCGTCGTCGAGACGTGGTGCCAATTCGTATTCCTTTATTTCAGTCTCACTGCGAATTCTTCTTCTTGTAAAAATCCTTCTTCTCTTTCCCGACCGAAATATTCTTCCACTCCTCGGGCATCCACCATCTGGATCAGTCTCACTATCAATAGGAATACTCTAACCTTATTCTGGTCCATTTTGTTAGAATATTGGTCAATACTGAGAGGGGGGGTGAATCAGTATTGTTAATTTTTTTCCTTTTAACCACTTATTTAGAACTTTAACCAAAGCATGGAATCCACAAGATACACAAAACACATAACAACAAGAACAAATAGAACACAATTTTAACATGGAAGCCCAATAGGGTAAACCACCAACTCGTTCTATACTGCAAAATTGTATTTACAAGTTACAATAGAATTTAATCGGCACAAACCAATCAAGATGCACCCACACCCTTGATTCACCAGCACCAACTGGTAGGAGGCTATCACTGCCTGTCTAGTCAGTTACGACTGACAAGGAAGCAACAACTCCCTTTTGCAGGCACCGACCTGCCCTAGCACCACCCTACCGCCCTTAAGATATTAAGTCTCCATAAGCTTCTAGGATTGTATCTCTTCCTTTGGCCTTACTTCTTCTTCAAGTACTGAGATGAAGAATTGAGAGACACTCTCAAATGACATTTGTTTTCGAAATATAGACTTCTCCGAAGGTCATGTGTATTTTTGAAACAACACACCTTTTCAAAACAATACCCCTCCAAAAAAATGATATTACAATAAAAATCAATTTTTATTTATTTATTTTTAATATATAACTATATATATTATTGTTTTAATTAACCCTTAAAAAAATGACTTTATATTAAAATAATTATTATTATTAGAACTAAACACATTTTATTTTTTTAATTCGCATTTAACCTTCATGTTCACAAATGATTTAGCCACGTCTGATGACTCCTATGCCACATCGATGCCACGTCTTCTCCCATCTCAGCTTTATGCTCTGCCATGTTCGCAACACCTCCCTGCCATGTCATTATCCTCATCAAATGATGAAATTTGCCACGTGTAACAAAAGGTAGGGGTCCGCGGGGCGGCAGGGGGGGGCGGAGTTTTTTTCACTCCGGACGGATCAATGGAGTTTAAGTTCGCTTGGGGGCTTGGCATCGACACCAATAATATGGCTGAAGCTTTGGCTTTATGGCAAGGTCTGAGGATAGCCAAGGCTTTGGGAATCTTCGAGCTAACAGTCATTGGAGATTCCAGAATTGTCATCCATGCTTTAGTTGAAAATCTTATGCCTAATCATTTGACTCTGAGGCACCTTATTCACAAGATCAAGGCACAAGCCTCCTCTTTCAAAAAAATCGAGTTATGCCACGTCTTGAGGAAAAACAACTCCATTGTTGACATTGAGGCCAACAAAGGCTCCTCCCTTATCCCTGGGGACCTTAGTCTAAATGATCAAGGATCTTTCTGTGCTCCCCCATAGGCCCGGGGGCTTAACAGGGGCTCTCCCCCTGTGGGTCCCTCTTCGTCGCTTCTCCTCATGTTGGCGGGATACTAGGACGTTTGGCACATGTTGTTCACGTGGCCATGCAAGGTTTCCCATTAAACCGAGGCCCGGATTGTCTCTTCGTCTGGTGCAAAGATACCTGCTTCTCTAGAGCTCTATCCCGCGTCTTAATGTCCACAAGATAGGTGACCTCATGGAGTATCATTGTTCGTCATTGAGGGGATCTGCTGGGTTAATGGCACCCATGGATTTGGGTACCTCATCTGAGGTGAATTCTGCAGCAGTCCTGTCGACGATGGTTCCATCAAATGTATCTATGGATGCAATTACAATTCACACATTCGAAACTCTGATGATCTTTGGTATGAAGGTTGCGTCGAATCTAGAGCACTCGATCATTTGCCTGATTTCTCGCACGCTAGAATATGGGGTGACGCCAAGCTCCTCGAGGATTGTCCATTTAAATAGGTGGAAGGCTGGGTGTCGAACCATGCAGGATACTATGTTGTTTATTCGGAATCTCTATCGTTTGGGTGTTATTAGTTTGTTGATTCTCAGGATGGAAGCGGGTTCCTCGTCCGTGGTTGCGCCTGTTCCAAACCCGGTGGACGCAAAGATAAAGGAACTGAAGCACGAGCTAAAAACATTGCAAAATCAAGTGAACGCTATTGACTACAAAGGCGGACGGAGACTGGAACATGTGAATAAGGATTTGGTATTCCTCCGGAAAAAAATCAAATGAAAAGTCAAACGCACTGAATACTCACTCACCAAGCAGATTGTCGAGCTGGAAATCAAGGTGAACAAGCTTGCGCTCAAACTAGTCAAACATGAAGCGTCTGGCAATGGGTCCTCCAACACGGACGGATAGAATTTATTAGTGCACTCGAGTTCGTCATCCTACATGTACTCGCCTTTCTATTTCATGTATATGTTTAGTCTCTCTATTTATCAGCATTTAGGTAGTTTGCCAAGTTTGTTTTTTTGTTAAAATTACTGCTAAGGTCTCAGACAGTTATGATTTTCGCTCCCTCAAGGGCTTTCTGGATGGCTTAAATGCCTTTGTCGCTCCCTCAAGGGCACCGTTGGCTACTCTAGCTTATCTGTGTATTGGTTTTCAGCTTCCGTTACCATGAGGACTTTTTGTAATCTGGAACCCTATGGTGGTTACACCACCTCCCAATATAATTTAACCACTTTTGTCTTAAAAAACAAAAGGTAGGGGGCCTGATAGGTCGTCTCGGGATCCGAGTTGGTGATCTTTCATGGAGTCCAAACACCCAGAGCCCCCACCATACCTTTGCACTACGCATCGATATAGATGTGAAAGGTTGGGGTATATAAACCCATAAAACTTCATTTACACAACTAATGTGGGATAATTCCCAAGCCGAAACTTAATCTCCACCATTGATTTTTTATCTAACGGCTGCTGAGTCTCAATCTATGAAAACCCTCTGCGTTTATTTTCTGCACATTTTGCAACGTTCGGACTGGGGTTTCTAACTAGAAAAGATTTAGCATGAATCTGACATTTTAAGAGACAAGATCTCTTATTCCAAAGAACCTTCTTGCAATGAGTGTGAAACCACGGAGAGAGATTTACTATTGAAATTTGAAGTTGGCAGTGAAATTTTAGAAAGTCAGACACCAGATAAATTTGTTGTTAAAATTGAAAACTGCTCTGATTTTGGCAGGAAGAGAGAAATATTTACGCTGCAAAAATGATTCCATGCTACTTGCTCATCTTCTCTTGGTCTTATGCAATTTTGCATTTTTTTCTTGGACCAATCACTTCATTTTTATCAATATCATCATCTTCGTATTCATCACTATAATCTCATTCAGCATCTACATCACTATAATCTTCTTCTTCATCTTTATCACTATAATCTTCTTCAGCATCTTGGTTTCTTTTCATGTTTTGCATCCTCTCGATGGTTATGTTCAGCATATTCATTTGCTTGTTTTGCATCATTATCATTATGTTGCAAGTTCATTGCATATACACTAACTTGCTTCTTATCATCCACCCAAACTGCAACCTTTTCTTTGCGCTCAACACCCATAGCTAACAATACACCATCAACTGATAGCCTGACTTTTTCTGGTAGTTCTACCGAAGGGAATGGAAGCGTAACATTATTATTGCAAGCACCCCTCTTTTAGATAGTGTCTCCTAGTTTCACCACTTGCTCTGACAGATCTTTCAGCCTCATCCATGGTTCTGTCAACAAGTATATGCCTCTCATCTTATTTTTCCATCAATGATCATCACTAGGATCTGTCTGTCCACAATCATTAGTTCACCAAATCTCCATCATCTCATATATTGACATCAATGCCAATAACGCCATCTTCCATATTGCCAACACATTCTGCTCACAATATTTCTTGTGACATTACCCTAGGTTTCTGCGCACAAATATTTATCCTTCAAACTCCATTCTCAGAATCCCTTTTTCACATACCAGCATATTTATCCACACTTTCAAGGATTTCAAATAAAGGCCTCGAGGTTCCTAGAAGAACACTCTTTCTATTTCATTGTATGACCTGATAGTATCGATTGCAATCTCGATAATATATCCATCCAGAATACTATCAACTCAGAAGTCGACAGCCCTTGATATAGGATGACGAACTCTTTTCACTCGTTGGATCAACTGAGGACTCCACTCGGTAGGTTCTCTGCCTTGAAGTTTTTTTTCTTTTGAGTTGTTATCTTTGACAACCATTCATGCAATAGGATGGGAGATTTACTAAATAAAATCTCATAAATATCTATGTAAATGTATCTTTCCAACCATTCTGTCGGGCTCAGTTGTGAACCTTTACTTTCTTAATGTGCAAACTCTTGTGTTTTGTAATTAACCCAGTCTTGAATTTATGGTTCCATCGCGTGCCAAAACATATCCCCCTCATGATGATTCAAGTCTCAGCAACGGAACCATTTGTTGGAATATTTTCTGTTGACCCAGGTTCAGACTTCCCTATTCGTCAACAATGCCCAAGATATCGGCCCGATAGAGTATAAATCTGTCGGCAACACCTGTGACGCAAATAAGGTCTCACTTGATATATCTTATAGGGACTGCGAGAACTAGATTTCTGCATTTATGGAAGGGAATTTCTATCACAACATCATCAGGTCGCGCGACATAAACCAAGGAATGGAATCATACATATATCAGGGAATACAACATATTGATCCGTTAGGTGTCTGTCAGCACACATAGACAGTTACAAGCTTTAACACATATTAACCAATATTCCTCACTATTATGTCATTATATGATCAACAGACATACTTAAATAGATTCACTCACGACATACATTCATTCATCATAGACACAAATATTACAATCATAAAGACACATAATTAATGTGGAAACCCAAACGGGAAAATCCACAAAGGCACTCTTCATCTCGCATGAGTAATATTTCGACGCCTTTGATCTGCGCACATAGCTTGTAGGCTCTTCTTTAGATCTTATTTACAATCAATGAATTCCTTACTTGTCTCATGCTCTCTGGTTTTGTTCTCTCTCTCTCTTTCTTTCTTCTATCTCTATATCTCTACTTATGTATTCTTCTTATCTTTATGATCCACACACAGCTTGGATCGACTTTATAATAATTTATACTTCTCGATTTAATCGTCGACTGATTCTCAATTGTCTGCATACATTTTTTTCTACCCACCCAAAACATCCCATTACATTTAAATATAGGCACTATCGACCCAGTTTACAATCATTCTATAATCCCAAAATAAACTACTAGTCTAACTACCTTTTACCCAAAACTTTGTCGAACTCCTCGTTTCGACTTGCTCTTCTCCTCTTCTGTCATAGCCTTTTTCCTCGTATCCTTCGCTCATCTTGAGACTAGAATCTTCATTTTCCCAAACAAAATTATGTTTATCTTTTCCTAGGGCCAACACATTGTTTCAAATTCTTCTTATCTTAACTGCATAAGTCTCCAAGCTAAGGGTTCCAAAAGAGTAACCTTGTATCCTGCATTTCTAAACAGATCCCCACATTTCGGGCATATATACTTATCATCCTCGATATCTTCTGCAGCAAAATATTCCATTTAATAAGAAACTTCATCTAATGTACTTAGTATATAACCTGCCTGACTTTTCAGCGTATCTTTTAACTTTTGAAGCTCTTCTCTAAGCACCTATACCTACTATTTCAACAAGTCATTTTCTAAAAGTAGAGTCTCCATTTAAACTTGACCATCCCTTATAACAGGTTCTTGTGGATTGGCATGCTTTGAAATTGGCGTTAAGTTTCTTCCTAGTTCTTGTGTTTCAGGAGAAACCCTTTGTTGTTTGTCTACACCCCCAGGTTCTTGTGTTTTAGGGGGTGACTAGGGTCTTAAAAACAGAACTTTGATATCATATGTGTGCGTCTATGCTACCTTTGTTGCAATGGAAGCCTGAGTTCTCGTCCTTCTTTATGGACGAGGTGATTGATCTTGAATACACAATCTTTCCTTATTTCATCGTGGCACAGGAAAAATGAAACCTTCCCTAGGTATTCCAACCTCATATAGAATAGGATAATTATCCTTTCGTGGTGATTCTTTTTCCCCTTCTCTTATTTATTCATGTTTATTAGAGGGCTCAGCCTCTTGAGTCACCTTCCCTGGACTCTCCATCCCCCCCATTAGTGCTTCTTCAATAATTTCTATTAGGAATCATTCCTGATTTATTTCATGAGGACCTTTGGGGACTATTCCTAATTCCTCATTTATGGGAGGTAAAACCTCGTCATCATGAGACCTAGATTTTTCAGAGGGTTTCCTCCCATTGCACTCTTTAACAATTTCTTGAGAGGTCCCGAGAATTGTCCTTGCACTGTCCATCTATCGAAATGGAACTTCAATTGGCTCTTGAGGGTTTATACCTTAGGAACCATTCACAGTTGTAGATTTCACCTCGTTCAAACCTTGGTCAAATTCTACTTCTCTGGATTCCCTATCCATTTCTCTCCCTGACAAGCTCTACTCACTTTCTTCTTTAGTCTCATTGTCTCCTTCTTCCATGGCTATAGGGTTTACTCTAATAACAAATTGAACCAATGATTGATGCCTTTGTTCTAACTCCCTTAATATTATTAATTTAATGAGGTTGTGGTTGGTGATGGAATCCCGAGGGTATTGATACCTTCTCACATAATGTGCCATATTTTTCAAAGACCTTACAAGATAATAAGGCATATTCACTAATGTTCCATGATGCAAATGAGATAGTAAAATAATGTCATTGGTATAAACAAATAGGTACCTACCTTCACAGGTGATGTATTTTTTCAGGAATACCGTAACTTGGTCCCAAGGGCAGGGCAAGGATTCCAATGCAATACCCTGTCCTCTTGGTGGAACATTCTCTGCTATTGATAAAAAATCTTCTTTTGCGCTCGACACAAGCACATTTCATCCCAATCAACTCTTCCCTATTCTAGGAAGACTCGTCACTTCTGTTATGCCTTGTTCAGAAACTTCAAGTCTCAATCCTACAACTTCCTAATGATATTCCATAATATTATGTGCAAACTGTAATGTAATATCGTCATCCAACCTACTCAACTTCTCAAAATAAGTTATCCAACCTACTTCTTCAAAAATTCTGAAAACTTCTATGTTTCAGCGCAATGCATCCATTGTCTCTAGTTCATGGCGAACTGCGAAGCTTCCCACGATCTCATTCTTCTGGAATCTCAATTACGCAGGAAAATAGAAAAAAACTTCCAAATTAGGATACCAAATTTGCAGCATGCATAACAACAATGTACAGTGGAAAAATAGTTGGGTATTTTTAGAAAGGCAAGAAAAAGGTGGTATAGAAGATAGATTCGAGAAAAAAAATTATTGCATAGATTGGCTAAGGCAGCGACGGTTTTAATAAGTATGGGAAATAATAATGATGGACACCCCACCAACTAAACATATTGGCGCCAAATATTGCTGATGAGGATGAACAAGTATGGTATAATCATGATCAATTTTCAATTCATGCTTAGTCATACCTGTGGTTAGGATTCGTACCTTTACACTTACTGTGATAGATCAACAAATCGGAGTGGCTCGCTTGCCTTATCAAATCGCCTGAAGCCGATGTTCCTCATCGTGTGTCTTCATGGATCATGTGGGGACCCTAACATAATGAGGGAGATATGCAACCCAATTGTATTAGTGAGTGGAAAAATTGGCATACTTTTGACATTTTCTTCTTCTTCTTTTTCAGGAACAAATAACGGAAATGTTACTGAAAACTGGAATAATAAGATTGTTTCCAACCATATATCATGAAGAAAATTGATGAATTCATGAATAGTACGTGCTAAGAATTGGAAAAATTGACAGTGCTTTAGCTGAAGCAGAGAAGTTGGTAGAATTTTAGCAGAAAATTTGGTGGAGTTTCAGCAGAAAGCAAAGAATTTAGTTTCGGCAGAGTTTCAACAGAAAGCAGAGAATTAAGCGGAGTTTTGACAGAAAGCAAAAAAATTAACAGTGTTTTGGAGGAGAAATTAGTAGTTAGCCAAAGGTAAAATTTTAAAAACTTCTAGAAAAAAATCAATGGCTTTGACAGAAATCATAGGTTTCCTTCACTATTCCTTCTAGAGGGATTTCAACAACTAGTAAGGACCACCTTCTGTGTTTGCAATCGATCAACCTAATTTTTATTTTTTTTGGACCTTCGAATTTAAATCCCTACATTTAATTCCTGTAAAAACCCAATCACACTAAACCAACAAAGACCATCAAATAAAATGACGATCCAAATTATCCTGAACAATTTCATAAAATTTGAAAAGGAGCTTTGGTTAAGCTGTAAAAAGAATTTCTTTTAAAATCTCCGCCATCAATTGTCACAAAACACTGGCCAATATTGACCAAGAGACTGCCCTATTTTTTGAATAATTCTTCTTTGTCCAACCAACTCAAATTTGAACGGTAGGGAGCTTTGCAACCTCGACGCTCTGCATGTAGCTTCGATATGGCTTGGACAGTCATCGTGACTCCCATCGTGATCTAGTGGTGCTTGCCCCAACAGATTGGCTCTAGCTAAGGTGTCTGATCCAGCTCATCTGTCTGCATGCATGATTGAGGCTCATTATTGTGACAGGTTGGTCGTGGCTCTGATTTGCATGTGTGCATGCTAGATCAGATCTGGAGGCATGCATGTTGGTTTCTTTGTGGAGCTGCTAGTGGTGAAGGATCTTTGACTAGAGCTTGTGTTGACTCTGCATGCATGATGTGATCGGGATCGGTCCATAAGTGACTTGTGGTTCAGATCTGGGCATGAAAGGGTCTCTGACCAATGGGATCTGAGGAGGGCAGTCCTTTTTCCCCCCTTTCGTTAGTTTTCGAGAAGCTTGTCATTGAGCTAAGTAAAAAGACCTCGAAGGGAGCGCTGTCGAAGTTCGTCAAGCAGATCGAGGCGGTTCTGATCATAGCTCTGCCACAGGAGGACACAATACAAGTAACTATTTCGATAGCAGAGAGGGTGTTAATCGGGTAATTCACTGGACTCTGGCTATCTCCAAAAACCACTGAGAGCTGAGTCCAGAGGAATTGAAGACCATTAATCTCGAAGAATGTAGCTTCTTACTTAGTCGGGAGAGGTTACTTATTATTTGATTTTGAAGCAAAGGAGGACAAGGAATTAATTTTTTGGAATGGACCCTACTTCATGGCCCCTCAAGGCCTTTACCTGAATAACTGGACACCGGACTTCGATTCAGAGGCAAACATTCCTAAGGTTGTCCTAGTCTGGGTTAAGCTTCCAAACCTCCCAATTCACTGTTGGAATCCAAATTTGCTCAAAGCAATTGGAAACACATTGGAAAGGTATATTGATATGGCAAGTCCAAGACATCAATATGCCTGTGCCCGCATCTCCGTAGAGGTGGATCTGGAAGCTGGATTACTGGAAGCAATAAAGCTTACAATAGGGAACTGGTACCACTTTCAAAAGCTGGACTACGAGCAACTTCCATTCAAATGCAGAGCGTGTCATGAGTACAGGAATTTCTTCTGTAACTGCTAGCAAAAGCAAGACAATCATCAGGAAAAAGAGGAGGGTTGGAAGCCAACAAACAAGAGCAAGACCAAATCAAAAAGTGGAGGAACGCAAAGGAAAGAAGGGGGGGGGGAGATCCATAGCAAAGACCCGTTGGAAGGTGAGGCCAATGAAAGCAGAGTGCCTCTACTGCTACAGAGGAGAAGCAATGCAATGGGAAGGGAAAGGATTTGGAAAAAGAATTTCTATCATTTGATCTCACTGAGAAAGACAATGCCCTTTTGGTCCAGTCAGATTCAGGAGAAGAGGCGGTAAAAAAAGGAGGAAACTAGGAAAAGTCTGAGGAGGAATTTGACTCTGAGGAAGAGGAAGAAGAGGAAGGCGAAATAGAGATGGCTACCCCAAGCACTAAGAAGGTAAGAGGAAGGAGATAAACCAAAGAGGTGCATGAGCAAGCCACTTATAAATATAAGCTGCAATGATCCCAATTAACCTTGGAAAAACTTCTTCGTAACACCAAAAATACTCGACAACAAAGGCAGCCCCAGAAGGGAATGCCATCAGCCACCAAAAGTAAGTAATGAAGGTCCTCTCCTGGAAATGTAGAGGTTTGGGAAGCAAAGGCAAGGAATAAATCATGAAAGATTTAATAAGACTTGTCCAACAGACATTTTATTGATCCCGGAGATCAAGATGGAGAAAGAGGCATTTCTCCATGTAAGTGCAAACTTTTGGAAGAAAGGAGGAAGAACAGCCGTCAATTCAAGGGGTGCCTCAAGAGGAATGGGTACTCTTTGAGATGACCAAAAATTTGACATTGTGTATATCAAGCATAGTCCTCATTGGATTCTTACTACGTTGTTGCAAAAAGACTCTAATGCTCAGGTAAGACTCTTCAACTTATATGTGCATGTTGCTTATGCTGAAAAAAAATTGTTGGAACCTTATTCGGGATGAAAGAAGTAATCTCTTGGGAAATGTCATCATCGTCAGAGATCTAAATATCATTTTAAATCAAGCAGAAAAGAGAGGGGGTTCAGTGGTCAGAGATCCCATAAGGGAGCATGTTGATGACTTAATTGTGGATTGGGGCCTTTCAGACATCATCCCTTCCAAAGGGAAATTCACATGGACCAACCAGAGATTGGGGCCAGGGAAAATTGCGGCCAGGATGGATCGCTTTCTAGTCCATGATTCCTTTCTCCTTCTGGGATTGAATGCTTCTTCCAAAATCCTGGCGTTTGGAGGCTCTGATCACAAACCTATCATGCTTGAGTTGAGGAAAGACCAGAACCTCGGTCCTATTACTTTTTGCTTCAATCCGTTGTGGATCTGTCACAAAGAATTCATGGGCATTGTTGTTGATGCTTGGAAATCTCCAATTACGAGTTCCCTTTTTTTATTTGGGAAGGAAAACTACGCAGAGCTAAGAAGGAACTCAAGAAGTGGGCCAAAACATTAGAAACCCCAAGTCAGAAAAAATCAAGCCATGCTGAGGTTGGAGGCTCATTAACTCGTTATGGAATCCAACCAGATCGTTGAGGAGGACCAAAGAATAGAATTAAAATTGCAGCAATAACTCCTTGATGCTTGTAGACAGGATGTTGCGGTGGGGAGATTGAAGACCATATGTCTCTAGCTTAAAGAAGGAGATCGCAACTTTGGCTTCTTCCACAAGTAGGTAGAATCAAGAAAAAAATTTAAAACAGTCCAGGAGATTCACGCCATGGATATGGTTTTCAAAGATTTTGAAGAGATTAAGATAGAAGCCACTCGCCACTTCAGCAAGATCTATTCAACTGATAGTGACATCATCATTGGAAATGAGGTTATGGAGTTAATTCCTCAAACTATTAAAAAATAGGAGAACGACACGCTGATTAAGATAATCATTGTTGAGGAGCTGAAGGAAGTCATGGGGGATATGAAGGATGACAAGGCACCTGGCCTAAACGGGTTTAATGTAAACTTCATCAAAGATTGTTGGGATATTGTTCAGAAAGACTTATTCAAAATGGTGTCTAAATCTCAAAGATGTGTTAAAATTGGTGGGAGTACAAACTCAGCTTTCCTAGCTCTTATTACCAAAGAGAAAGATGTGAATTATTTTGACAGATTCCGCCCAATCTCCTTGTGCAATATTGGGTACAAAATTATTACTAAGTTGATGGCAGAAGGTTAAAACAAATCATGCCCCGTATCATCCCAGAGAATCAAGGAGGTTTTATTAAAGGTAGGAGAATCTGGGATAATATTATCTTAGTCTAGGAGGCTATCCACTCCATCCTGAAGAATGGCGAAAAAGGCATGGTGGTGAATATTGACTTAGCCAATGTGTTTGACAGAGTCTCTCATCCCTTTCTCCTAAATGTTATGGATTCCCCCCCTTATTAATGGAAGAGCTAGTTCAAAGCCTGCATCAGCTAGTTCAAAGCCTGCATCAGCTTGCCCTGGATTCCCCCCCTTATTAATGGAAGAGCTATGGGTTCTTTCCAAGCCACGCATGGATTGAGGCAAGGCTTCCCTCTCTAGCCTTTTCTCTATGCAACCCAAGCCTTTGTTTTCAGTCTCCAACTTGAGAAAGCAAGGAGAGATTAGGACTTAATTGACATTAGTATAGCTCGTCGAACTAAAAGCATAAACCATGCTCAATTTGCAGATGACACAATTCTACTCGGAGGAGCAAGCTAGGTCATTGCCAAAAGATTCAAATCTGAATTGGATCACTATTGTCAAGCTTCGAGGAGCAAACTAAACCTGAGAAAAAGTTCAATCTACAGTTGGAATATCAACCTGAGGGAGATGTCTAGGATCCCCAGGATGCTAGATATCGAAGGAGTAACTATTTGGAATTCCTTTAAATATCTGGGAATTCCAATCTTTAGAAATAAGCCGAAGAGTTCGTACTGGAACCCTCTAATTGAAAAATTCAAAAAAAAAATCCTTTCCTGGGGTGTTGTTTGGATTAACTTGGCTGAGAAATTGATAATGATAAAAGTTGTTCTTAATAGATTTCCTCTTTACCAATGCTCTATCCTGTTGGCTCCCACTATAATTTTAGAAAAAATTGAAAGTATGTTGAGATCTTTTCTTTGGTAGGGAGGGAAGCAAGGTGAAGGGAAAAAATTTGCTCTCATCAGCTGGAGGAAAATTAAATTGCCACGGTTGGAAGGTGGTCTCCAGATCAGAGATCTAAAGTTCCAAAATTTAGCTTTAGGAGCTAAGATGCTTTGGAACCTGGTTGCTTGAAATACCCCCTTGTGCAGTAAGGTAATTTGGAATAAGTATTTTAAAGGACTGAGACTAAGGTGTCTGGACTTTCCCAAGTTTAACCAGGGATCACCCATATCCTCTCTTTGTAAAAAGGCGTTGCCAAGATTAAAGGAGGACCTGTTTTGGATCCCTGGAAATGGTAAGTTGATCAAGTTATGGAATGATCTAGTCATGGGGAAATCGTGCCCTCCCAATATTCCAGAATTCAGAAATTGGTTGGATCGACAGGAAATCAAATTGATTTGGGACATAGAAAGTCCCCACAGGTGGAACAGTTGGAACCTGCCATATTGTCCTGAGGAGTTGGACAGTGAGAAATTTCAATTTCTGGATTATCTCTCTAGTATTGCACTTGTAGCTCGTGGAGTTCGTGATCGACGTGGCTGGGGAAGTCAGGGGGTGTATACCGCATCACTTGGATAAAGGGTGTTCTCAGCAATCCCAAGCGCTGTCAACAACCCTGAAATCTAGAAAATATTGTGGCAATCGCCAACGCTGCCAAAAATCGATATGTTCTGTTGGACGTTGTTGCATGGGTGGATCCTCACGGGTGAGAACTTGGAGAAACATGGAATTGAAGGCCCATTCAGATGCCCTTTATGCCACGTAAATTTAGAAACCATTTTGCATCTCTTTTTCATTTGCCCCTATGCCAGAGATGTGTGGGATCAGTTCACTATCCCATGGTTCGACAAGGTGGAGGTGCATGGGAATGCTCAACATTGATTTGTAAATTGGGAAAAGGCATATAAAGGCGATCTTTCCAACAAAAAAGGAATGAAAGATTGTTGGATGAAGCTGCCAAAGCTGGTATTTTGGCATCTATGGATAGAACGAAACCATAGAATTTTCCAGAACATAGATCATCCACCAGGAAAAATTGTTACCAAGACCCAAGCTCTCATGGGTCAGGTTTTAAAGATTAACCAGATTACAAGGAATAAATCCAAGCTCATAGTTGATGAGATTATGTGGTTGCATTCCTTTAATTTTATTGCTTCCGATTTTGAGCCATCCTCGAAGAAGTTGGAGACTTGGGAAATTAGATATGATAAATCCCAATTTGGGAACTGGATGAAGGAGAGGAAGATGTTTAAGTTGTTCTTCGACGACGCCTCAAAAGGGAATCTAGGGAAGGCGGGAGGTGGAGGGGTCATTATTTGTCTCGAGGGAAATATTGAAGTGGAATATTATTGGAATATTGGATTTGACTCCAATAACATGGCTGAAGTCTACGGGTTGTGGCAAGGAATTAAGCAGCTAAAAGAAAAAGGAGTGGAGGAAGCTATTGTCTTTGGAGATTCTAGGTTAATCATTCAGGCGCTAAATGGTGTTAGTTAGAGTCGAAATATGACATTGGATAGAATGGTAAGAAGAGTTAAATCTCTCACTAAGACTTTTTGGAAATTAGAGTTCTTTCATATTATCTGTGAGCTAAATGACTTGGTAGATCAGGAAGCTAATAAGGCAATGGGGTTAAGTAAGAATGAGTTGTCAGTAAATCTTTTATTGTCTTCAGCTATTCCGCCTTAGGAATAATTTTGAGTTTGTGGGGAAAGTATGGACTTGTTTGTAGGAGTAGAAGAATAAGTTAAGAATATGGTTTTTTCAAAAACCAAATTGTTGTATCTTGCTACTTGTTCCATTTTCTGATTTTATAATATAACCGATTTTGTCAAAAAAAACAATTTCCTAAAATTTACAATATTAAATATTAAGTTATTTCTATGAACCAGACAGTTAGGGTTTGTTAGGTTTTATGCATATGTTATGCTTAGGGATAAACCCTAAGCCACCTACTAATGGATCCTCCTCATCATGAGCCTAATGAAAGTCGTGTCCTCCTTGAGGAATGCTTCATGAATATTGTGGGTTTCACATCCTCCTACAAGTAAATCCCCCGCTCTGGACTCTTGTTTCATCAAGAGAACTGAAATTCCTAATGTCAATCTATCTTCAGCTGCCTCCAAATGTAAGGCAGTTACACTCACTGAGAAAGAACTCATCGGCCTCTTTATGCGGCTCTGGATATATCCTTGAGCTATTTATACTTAGTTAAGTAAAAATTGGATGCCTCTCATTTAAGGAGAAGTGCAACAAATTTTCTGTGACAGAAGATACTTTGTTTTTCTCTTGAAAAAAAAGAAAGATCAAGATCTCATTTTCAAAAATGGGCCTTACTTAATGACGCTTATGGGTATGTATCTTAATATATGGGATCTTTCCTTCGACCTTAGGAAAGATATCCCTACTGTAGTCCCAATTTGGGTGAAACTCCCCCACCTTCCTTTGCATTGTTGGAATGACAAAGACCTTCGAGCAATAGGAAACACACTTGGAAAATATATAGACAAATCAGATGCCAAACCCACAATGTTTTCTTATGCTAGGATATGTGTTGAAGTCAACTTGGAGAAAGGTCTTCCAGAGGCCATTAATATCTCAATGTAAGGATGGAATCACATGCAGACTGTTGACTACGAGCAAATACCCTTCAAATGCAAAGTGTGTCATGGATATGGACACTTTGCAAAAAAATTCCCCAAAAAAACAAAGAACAAAACAGAGGACAACCCAGGAGAAGGATGGAACAAGTTCAATAAGAAGTAAGGTAACAAAGCAACCCCCCATTAAGCATATGCACCAGCTAAAAGGAAAATTGCAGAAAACAAATATCAGGTCCTTGCAAGCGAAGACAATGAAGATGGAGATACTACGGATATAGAAAAGGAACAGATCCCCGGTAATGATCCAGAACAAGAAAAATACATTAAAGGAACTGCCAAGGAAGATGATTATGTCCAATCCCTTCCACCTCAAACACATATAGAAGTAAGACCTGAGGCCTCAATGAACTATAGAGGATCATTCACAAGATCAAGGGAAAAGGCGCAAACAAAAGAAACTTTGGAAATTAAAGACAAAAAAGCTGAACCACAAGAAAAATAAAAGGAAGGAAGCCCAACAAGACCGTTATATAAATGGAAGCAGCCAGGGAAAAAGCAGTTGGGAATCAACCCAGTTTAGACTTCCCGGTTAGAAATACTCAACCAAGAAATAAATCTTTGGGAGTTGTTGAAGAAAAAAAGGATAAGCTCTTCCATCCTCAAAAGAAATAATGAAGCTTGTCTCGTGGAACTGTAGAGGGTTGGGAGGAAAAAAAAGCTAGAAACTATTAAAAGGTTTAGAAGCACTGAAGAAAACACATTCCTTTCCATCTTGGAGACAAAAATGCAAGAGGAAGACTGTATAAAATTAATGAACGAAAATTGGGCTAGAGGCGAAGGTAAAGTTGTTAGTTCCTTTGGAGCTTCAGGGGGGCTACTCACCTAGTGGGACAAACGACGATACAATATGCTCTCGACATTAGAAAATCAAAATTGGCTCTTCATAGAGTTAGAAGATAAAGATAGTAAAAAAAAAATTAAATCAGGAACATTTAAGGACCCACGAATCAAGGAAGTAAGGAATAATTTCGGAATACTATGGAGGATCAAAGGCATGGGAAGATGCATATTCCATGTATCATAGCAAGATATTTCAATGTCACCATATCAGTAGAAGAAAGAAGAGGAGGCTCAAAATTTTGAGATCCATTCGGTAAAATACTGGAAGATATCCTTACATTATGGGGTCTAATCGAAATAAATCCAAAAAGAGGGAAACTCACCTGAAGCAACAAAAGGATCAGTCCATGGCACATAGAAACAAGGCTAGATCAAATCTTGTAAGTAACTCTTTCCTAAGCAAACCATCCACCATGGATACCAAGCTTTTAGCCTCTATTATCTCATATCACAAACCCCTCTCCCTTTTCCTCTCCTACATTGGGAATCTGGGTCCACTTCCTTTCAGATTCAACCCCTTGTGGTTGGAATCAGAAGGTGCTCTAGATGTTATCAAAAATGTGTGGAATACCTTCATATCTGGATCGTCCAAATTTATATAGGAACAAAAGCTAAAGAAAGTTAAAATGGAACTTAAAAAATGGGTCGCTCAGAACTGTCAAGACCAGGGAAAAGGAAAAAAGAACTCGTGAAAGAATTAGGAATTTTGTAGGATAAAATGGAAGAAGAAGATATCACAAGGGACCTTCTAGATCAGGAAAGTGAGCTATATAGAAAAATCCAAATTTTAGCAAGGCAGGAGGACGCAGATTGGAATTTGCACTCAAGGAATAAATGGCTAAAAGGTGGGGACTTGAATACTAATTTATTTCACAATAAATGCAAGGATCAATAAATAAAGAATATTATAACATAGATCATTAAGGATGATGGGACCAAGCTAATTGATCAAGAGGAAATTAAACAAGAGATCAGAGGATTTTCTCAGAAACTTTACAGGGAAGATGAAGAAGAAACCCAGGAAGAGATGGTGGATATGAGTTCAAAAATCCCCTCTCTAATCAAGAATAAATATATTGAAGCCCTGAACGCCCCCATATCTGAAGAAGAGATCAGAAAGGTTGTTTGCTCCCTCCACCTAGATAAAGCTCCTAGACCATATGTGTTCTCCATCTGCTTTTATAGAAAATGTTGGCATTTCATTTAAAAATATTTGTTTAGAATGCTTACCTGGACGCAATCTAAATAAAAAACCGATGGAAATACAAACTCTACTTTCCTAGAACTCATACAAAAGGACCCCAATCCCTCTTCCATTAAGTGTTTCATACCCATCTCTCTATCCAACTCCTCCTATAAAATATTTTCCAATGTTCTTTCGATTAGGCTCAAAAAACTTATTCCTGATCTCATCTCCCCCAACCACGAGGGATTCATAGCAGGTCAGTAGATCAACGACAACATTCTCTTGGTCCAAGAAGTAATCCACTCCAGCCAGCACAGACAAGAAGCAAGTATGGCTATTAAACTAGACCTAGCAAATGGTTTTGACAGAATAGGACATGACTATATGTTTTTGGTCCTGGAAAAATATGGTTTATCCACTAAGTTTATCAAATTAATTCAATCCTACATCAGCTTTCCATGGATAGCCCCTCTTGTAAATGGAAAACTGACTTACTTTTTTCAAGCAAAACACAGAATTCAGAAAGGTTGCCCTCTGTCTCCTTTCGTGTATATTCTAGTAGTGGATTATTTGAGCAGAAGATTAACTAGACTCCAACTGGACATAACTATTCTTGGAATATCTTATTTGAGGGGAATTCAACCTATAAATCACACTCTCTTTGTTGATGAATCTATCTTTCTGGGAATTTCTTCGCACCAAATATCTAGAAGTTTCAACCTTTCTCTTGAACTTTTTCTCCACACCTCTGGGAGAAAAGCAAACCTTGGAAAATTTTGGTTGTATGGATAGAATAGTAATTCTAAAAGCCTCAGAGAAATTGCTCATATCATGAATATCAAAGTTAGTTATGACTGGACTCACTTTAACCATCTCGTCATACCCATTGCAAAAAATTCCACAAATTCCTTAATGTGGAGACCTATTGTTCATAAAATAAAGAATAAGGTTCAATCTTGGGAGATGTGATGGCTCAAACTGGCTAGAAAGGCCACCTTATTCAAATCAATCCTTTCCTCTTACCCCATCCATAATAGCTTAATGACACTAGCTTAATGACACTAGCTCCTAATACCATCATGAACAATACCAGTCTAGAAATCAGAAAATTCCTATGGTGGGGTTGGAAAACTCGAAGAAAAAAAATTCATCTCGTGAAATGGGACACAGTTAAAGTTGATATAACTAAAGGAGGTTTAGGGATAAGAGATCTGGCATGGATGAATAAGCCCTTGGAGCCAAACTTGTTTGGAGTCTTGTTACAGGAGACAAAGACTAGTGGAAAGAGGTCATCCAAAAAAGGTATATCGAAAAATCCATAACAAAACGTTTGGACAGTAACTGGGAGGGGAAAGGAACATCCATTTGGAATCTATGTAAAAACTATGTTGGTCCAATTAAAGACAAGATTTATTGGATCTCTAACAATGGTAGGAGGATTAAAATCTGGACAGACAAAGTTTTAGGACATCCTTCGATGGCCTCCCTTCCATATCTTGAAGAATTCTAAAGGTGGACTCAAGAGAATAACCTTCAGACGTTATTTGATATTTCTATTTGGGATCACTCTGGTGTATGGAAATTATGGAAAGATTTAAACCCCCCATAACATTTGAAGAAGGATTAGGAACTTTTTATAACGCATATTCATGGGAAATCCCCTTCTCACTATCGGATCGAAGACACCAGAGGAAGGGGTTGTAATGGTTCCTACTCTGTCAAAGAAGGCTACAGGATTCTGGAAAACAACATTAACCAACCCTCAGAAAAAATCTGGACCAAGGTTTGGAACTCTGATTGTATCCCAAAAGTCAAAATTTTCTTCTGGTTATTAACACACAACAGGATCCTAACCGCTGGCAACCTTTCTAAAAGGGGATTTGATGGACCTTCCATATGTGTCTTGTGCAATTTTGTTGTAGAAACCACAACCCATCTTTTCCTTCTATGCAAGTTTTCCTATCAAGTTTGGGGTATGTTTTGGGAGAAATAGGCAGGAATATTTCTCCCCCATGACAAATCCGACAGCTTATTGACTCTTGGAACTCTCTTTTCCCAGGATTTTTAAGAAAAATCCTACTCTTCAAAGAATCTAGAATATCATCTCCAAAAGCCTTTGTTGGCAAGTTTGGCTCCCTCAGAATAGATTCATCTTTGATGATAAAAAAAACATATCCCCTTAGAGTAGCATTCAAAGTTATTAACATGGTGTCTTAAATAATGGTTTCTAAAGGTATCTATTATCCTACCTCCTAACATATTTCTGATAAGGAATCCATATGGTTCAAAGGAATCCTTAACTAGAGCTCCCCTCAGACCAAAATATTTTGTGTTCATCAGATTTGGGAAATAAGGAAAAAGATAGTGGAATTTCTAGGATGGAGAGGGAGAAACATTGTCAGTCTCTCTTCTTTGATGGCACCTCAAAAGGAAAGCCAGGGGAGGCAGGAGCATGAGGGATCATCTTTGATCCTGGTGGAAAATTAGTAAAAACCTTTTCCTAGGGTCTTGGAATAAAAACAAACAATGAAGCTGAGTCGCTGGAGCTATTGCATGGTTTAGAATTGATTGATTGGGGAACCACACCAAAGTTATTAGTCTTCACCGACTCTTGACAAGTCATCCAAAATATGCAATATGGATATAACAAAGGCTCCATCAAATGCAAAAAAAATTATGACATAATTCTTCTCTTAAATCTTCCCCCTCCCCTGGGTATCATTTTTCCACATTCTTCGAGAAAATAATGGTTATGCTGACAACCTAGCCAACATTGGTGCAATAAGTTTCCAAGGTGAAATTGTTTATAATGGGAAAAACAAGTGTTTCAACTACATTCCCTAACCCACTCTCGGTGGAGGGTTGGGTTCCCCCCTCGTCAAATTTGCAAGGTGCGTATTTTCTAAACAAAAAGACCCATGGCGATAAGCTCAATAAGTGGCCTCCACGTTCAGCCTTCCTTAACTCCCCACCCTCCTCTTCAGAACCAGTGAGTTAAGTTTTGGCAATTCACACAAGCGACATGGAAAGAAACGTTAAGTCTGAAGGAAATCCCCATTTCCACTATTCGTATCCCGGCTCAAACGAAGACAAAGAGGTCGTGCATCTTCAGGGTTTGATTGCAAGTATCTCTCTCAGGTCAGAACTTGCTTCCTCGCTTCCAATGGAAAAAAAGGACATGGATGAAGGGTTTGCCAGTATTAAATCTGGACAAGATGACATCAAGAAGCACCTGCGTAAGCTATCAGATATTGTTGTGGTGGGTATCAACAAAAATAGAGAAATGTCCTCCAATGTCAGGTATATGTCAAAACAAATTGGTTTCCATGATTCACGCATAGACGACCACGATAGGGACTTAAAAGAACTAATGGGAACAATGGACATTATCAAAGAAGAGGTGTTGAAGCTCGCAAGGATGAACCAGTGCAGTCACTGCTAGGAATCTCCAGGTGATGAGGCTCACCCCATGGAAGAAGTTTTTGTTATCCAACCTGTAGGGCAGTCAGGCAATAAAGTGTAACCCTCCTAATACTCTTTTCATTTTTTTGCATCTTTTTGAACCAACAATTTGTCGGAATACAGTCATATAATGTAATGGTAAATGATAAGAATTATGTCAGTAATTTCATGAGGAAGCCTATTTCTCTGGTTTCTTTTGTAAAAATATCTTCTTAGATCTCTATAGATATCATAATTTCCCTAGTTTTGTAATGTATGGTTGTGCACAACCTCTTTTATAATATACTTATTTTCATGTTTTTGTTAAAAAAAAACAAAGATCATCAGATAATCTAACGAACCTATTAGAACCAACCTATAAAGAAAACAAAATTAAATAAGTTTATTTATGACCATTTTTTATGGCGAGTTCCCCAAGATTAAAGATTTGCGAGGACAAGAGGGAACTCTTGTTCTTTTACCAGTTGAGCATTCGTATTGGAAGCAACACGGGAGCCAAATGCATATTTTGAGAGTGGTTTATGATAGAGTCGCAATCGATGACCATTAGGAAATAGTGGTGTATTTTGTTCGTCAATTGTGATCAGTTGAACGCTCCCATTATCAATACAGTGTCCACTTTGTATGGCCCCAACCATCTCGTTCACAAATTCCTTTTGAAGTCCTTCTTGAATCATGAGTCATACAATAAGGCCCAATCTCCTTCCTGAAATGTCTTCTTCTTAATAAATCGATCATGCCACCTAGAACGTTGTTGTTGAATCACCAAAGTTTGATGCACATCAGCTGTGCATTTCTCATCCAATTCATTTAACTGATTTAGCCGGTCCTTTTGAGCTTCCGTCAGATCTAGATTTGCTTCCATAGCAGTCCTTAAAGTTTTAATTCCAAATTCAACTAGGAATACAACATTTTTTCCATATACGGGCTCGCAAAGAGAGAATCTCGTAATATTACGCCATGTAGTTCGATATGCCCATAAATGTTCCGGAAGTCTTTCAACCCAATATCTACGACGACTCTTCACACTTTTTGTAAGAATAACTTCGATGAAATTATTAGAGATTTCCACTTGGCCATTGGCTTGTGGATGAGAAAGTGAAGTTACTCGATGTTGGATATGATATTTCTACAAGAGAGCTTCAGTTTTGCGAGACACAAACTGTGGCCCCCCATATGTAATTATCTCCCTCGTTACTCTGAAGCAAGTAAATATCCATCGATGCATTTGGAAAGCCTACTTGCATCGATATTTAATATAAAACATAAAAATTGCTGACCTGTATTTTTTTAATTTAACCTTAACACGGTGCGCTCGCTTATAAAATGAATCGTGGAATTTGAATTATATAAACGCACCGTGAGCGAATAATAAATTATTTTAAAATTTCCACTAGGTTTTTAATTTTAACCTAATGTGGTGCTCCCAAGTATGTGACGCACCGATGTGTTTGGAAGATATAAACGCACCATTAAAGAATATAAAAAAAATTGTTTTTAGTAACTGTTTTAATTTCACCCTTTGTCAATGCCCTTAAGTAGAGGACGCACTGATGTTGTTGGGACAACGAAACCCACCAGTGTAGGATCTACGAATATAAAAAATATTTATTTGTTGGTGCTCTAATATAAAAAATGCAATGATGCTTTAGGATATATATAATGCATTGTATTTTTTGTTATTATTATTATTTTTAAACATATATAATTTTTTAGGCAAAGAATTTTTTTGGCTAATCCCAGTGTGTTAAGTGTTCTTGCGCACTAGTGCATAGGCATGTATTGAACGCACCATTTTCTATTGATACAGTGAAATATAAAATAAATATTTTTCTCTGCGACAAGGATTTTTGGCACCAGTGCATTGGTTTAAGAAGCATAACAGTGCATTTAAGGCACACTGGTGTGTTTCTTAGGTATAAAAGCACCCTACAAAAACATCTCTTAAAACATCTACCTACTCGCTTCTGCCAGAGACCTCCACTATAAACGAATATTTGGGGACTTTTTAAAGGATCTTCCGCAAAAACATCCATTAGAAGGTCTTTTCCTTGTAGTGTTAGGCCCTTGTTGGCCATATGTTAACCCTTGCAGAGGATGTCTAACAACATGCATGATTTGCCTATATGCATTCACAATCATAGCTACTCATGTAAACCGATCATTTCACATGAAATCAAGCTAAGCTACAGATAAATATCCAAGTCTTACACATTCAACATGAATACTTGTTGTCAAGACTTATACATGCATTCAACATCACATTACATATTCATAGATCACTTGATACAACAAAATAGAGGTAATCCTTCCAATCAATCATCATTCATGAAGCAATGAAATCAACATAACACATCAAATGAATACTTATATTTAAGAATGTTTTCCCAAGCAACTGATTGTGCAACAACAACTTTCCACCCAACCAAAGGCACTATGTTTAGTGTATAATTTTTTTGTTGAGAGGCCACCCCAAAGATGGGCATGATTTCCACAAGAAAATGGGAACTCCTATGCCTCTCTCACGGTCTTTTAACATAGCTTTAAAGCAAAACCAGTACATAGTTTGGTTTATCATGATCCCCACTATTACATAGACACAGTCACACACAACCGAAGCATCCTCCAACTAGGTTTATTGGGAATAACACTTTATCACCAAGACACAATTACAAAAATTCAAGCCATCACACAGCTAGGCTTATCTAGCCATCAACTATCACATGGACCCAATCACACATGTATCTAAGACATCCCACAGCTAGGTTTCTCAAGCTACCCACTATCACATCGATACAATTACACACATAGCCGAGCCATTTCCTAGTTAGGTTTATCAGGCCACAAACTATCATAACAACATTATACACAACAAGCTAATCCATAATACTAACACACAACCAAGCCAATCAATAAATGGGTTTAGCAAGATACTAAGAGGACTATGGGAAGCATTTCTAAGCTAGTGAGCTCAACCACATAGCTACAAGTACATCAAGAAGACTCATCTAGCCTGAGACCAACAATACATGCCCCACTTAACACCCTTGTAAGCTTAGGCATCCCCTTCACCCCCCTATGATTCATATAAGTGATCCATCTTGTCAAGTGCTTACCAGTTTGTGCATATAATGTATAACCCATACCTTGGTCATCTCCAAAATGGAGGTTCCAACCTTCACTAGGTTTATCAAGAACATCCAAATCCCACTCATCCCTTGTTGAATTCATATGCAATGCTCGAGCAATTAGCAGAATCGGGCTTAACAAATCAATACTAGTTCACATTTAAACATATTAACTTAGACATAACTGACTCATGCATAAATCACCTCCCTTTTCACACTCGCCCTTCCAAGCTCAGACATCTACTTCATTGTTATGAAGTTTCCTCCAGTGATCCATCTTGCCAAGGATTTCACACACAAGGAGCGTCAACATACTAAGTCTCCCTCCATAATGCATACTCTTACATAAGAACTTCCTAGACCGTAATACTCACTCCTCCCCTCAGGAATGCACCCACTTGTCAGAGAACTAAACTCTTCGAAAGAGTAATACTAACCAATTCAATGAAAGGATGGGATCTAATGTACAACAACAACCCCAGTCTCATGACTGCAGTGTGACTTAGACGTGAAAACGACACCCATTCCTTCCTCTTCATGAGATAATAACTACCTTAACCACTTCCTCCTGGAAGAATTTAATGATTGAGTGTGCAGGTCAACTTAATGGCTCACAAGTTCAACAACTCACTCGTTATTCTTGTGAGAGTCATGCCCCCTTGCTTCTTTGATGTGTTGCATGGTCATTGTGGGTTTTCTTTATATATATATATATATATATATATATATATATATATATATATATATACACCACATGCAAAGTAATTGATGTGCATGACCAACGCACAATATCTAGTAGTTGATACATAATCAAGAAATCAATGGTGGGCCTGGCCTTGGCCTTGAGTTTCTCATCATGATTCCATTTACACAGTCATACAACAAGGTTAAATTGGGGACATTACACAAATAAGTTGAGCCCTAGCTTAAAAATATCAAAGTCAAATATGAAGGAATTATCTCAAAAGCAAGTAGTATTGAAGACCATGCATAGAGGTTAGAAGATGCCATTATATTTGAAAAGAGGATTGTTGGTATTTCTGTGTAGAATGAAGGGAAACAATAGAAGGCGAAACTTTATGGACATCCACATTATCAAGAAAGATTCCAATAAAAACTAGAAGACCTACATCAATATTATCAAGGAAGAAGATTGAATAATTAACAATATTCATGGAATAATGCATCACAAAGCTATTATTCGACAATATATTATTAGAGACCAGAAACTACAACAAATTAAAGAAATCATAACAAAATCACATGGAATCAAACTTATGCAACCATATGTTATCAAGGATTAAGACTGGAAATAATTGATTTTGTATGGATGGATCATCATCAATGGCAACAAGAAAGAAGGAATATAAGGGAACCCTATCACTTGGTTTCATCACATGTAAACCTTTAACTACAAAGCTTTGAGGACAAAGCATTTTGAAGAAGAGTACTATGTTATGGGCCAAGGGGGGGATATATGGGCTTCAATGTATATGATATGATCCCAAGAGGGTCATATATAGGGTTAATTATATATGTGATCAAGTAAATATAGATGTAATAGTGGTTGGCCTAATTAAAGGACCACATGTGCAATGAGTGAATAGGTATATAAAGGTCATGTAGTCATTGTTGAGAAGAGGTGTGAATTGAATGTATGTCTTGGGGTATTTAGAGGAGGTTCTCCTATTCTTTAAGGAGTTATTGTGTAACTCGTCTCTATTATCTATCTTATAGGTGTGCCCCATGTTTACATTTATGTACATGGTCTGTACTTCATTATGTTAACTTAAGGATTTGGTTCATTACATAACTTATGATACAATGGAGAAAATTATGTGTTAGCGCTTCAATGTGTTATTTCCTATTCAATTGCATCATTAATAAAACCTTTTCTAAAACCTTTGGCCACCTACCTCCATTAGCAAGCTCTGCTATAAACAAACAAATGAAACATTTTACTGGAGATGTTATGCAAACATATGCTAGAAGGTGTTTTTCTTGTACTGTATGGAAGATATAAATCCTTCTCAAAACCAGGATATTCTTGTGGTTATCCATAAACACCAATATCTTATCTTGGGTTAATCGTAAAAATAGGAATTGAATAGGCCTTAGTGGCATATTATATGTAAGTAATCAAATGAATCAGTGAATCACCTCTTTGTTAATTTCCAATTCACTGAATCTATTTGGTAAGTGTTAGAATTATAAAGCTTTGATGATAGCAAGAATTCTATAAACAAGCTAAGGATCTAAGCACACAATTAACCTCACAAGGAATTGCAGAGAATTAACATAAGGAGAGAAGAAGAAGAATGAACACACATTGAGAATGATTAATGAATGATGATTGATATTATTACATTGGTAATACATCCTTATAAAGTAAAATAGAGTTTCAAGAAGATAACTCATGCTAGCTCATAAATCAGGCTTACTAAATATGATAAACCCCCATAAGTGAGTAAAGAAATTTCCAAATATGTCAACGATCTCATGAATTGACTAAAGCATGAGTGAGTGGTGATGAGTGATGGAAAGTATTGACAATCATGGAATCTATAGAGAAAATCATGGAGGATGAGTTGGTCACAAAAGATGTCAGTTTCTAAGTTTGACTAGCTTTCCCTTATCTAATGAAAAGCAGGATAAAGCATAGGAAGGCACAGTTTCTATTTTGGTTAGTCAATAAAGTTTCCATAATCTAACCAAAATCAGTATAAAGGCACTCATGGGGTAAATATGGCAAGTATTAACCAAGTGGCACAACTGGAGGCCAACTACCTAGTCTAGAACATAGGAAATTAACCAGAAACGATAAATTATTTTTATCCTAAGTATGGAGTGGGTTTTTAATATTCTAACACCCCCCTTAAGTCTGAATTCATGATGGAGTATCTAAAATAATCATCAATATATATGTATATAGGGCCCAACAACAAGGCTATGGTCACCCTTTACAATTATTTTGTCTAGAAAACCGAGGAAAGAGGTAAAACCACATGGGGAAAATCCTCCCTCAAGAAAGGACATGAAAGGTAAGCCAAAAATGTTGGTGTTGATGCTGCTCCAAACTAAATGTTAATGTCTAGAGAAATCTTCTTCTTGGGAAGAAGATAAATCTACTCACCTAGATCAGGAACAATTGCAAGATGGAAATTGGGACCATGTAGAACAAATGAGATCCAATGATGTGTAAGCATGACTAATAGTTCTTGAGAGTTGTAATTAGATCCAAGATGACGTGATGACTTGGAATTCAAACCAGTAGAGGTGAAATCAACTCCAAATAGGTGAAATAAGTGTCCAAGCGAATGCATAAGGTCTCCAACTTCATTTACACTGAGAGGAAGTGTGCAAGTGACCATGTAGGAAAAAGGAGAAGATTAGGATCAGGGAGCGTGAATGCAAAGACTCCAAGGGAACAAATACTATCACATCAGTAGACTAATGGGAAGAAAATAGATCATCTTCTAGAGCATAAATTGATAAAGAATCCTCTGTGGTAGAAGTATGAAAGGAGGAAAGAGAGAGATGTTCAAAATATTCAAAGAGGCTCTGATAATAAGTGCCACGAATCAAGGAGGAGTTGCAGATGCGCATGAGATAAAGTATGGTGAGTGGTATGACACAGATAAGACTCGATATAGCTAGGAAAGGATCCAGGAAGGCACTGAGTTGCACACCATCAAGGAGAGAAGTATGCACAAGGTGTGAAAGATATGGCATATGGATATCATAATCCATGATAGAAGACATAATGAACACTGAATGTGTGAGAGAATCATCAACAATGGTAATGGAAACTCAATTATTCACTTATTTTTCATCATCATCGTCATCATAAGAATATGAATCAGGATATTCAATTTCAAGAGATACATAAAAAGATGGCTCTTCAATATTTGCTTCTTGATAAGAAGAGGAAACATTCGAATAAAATAGAATGGTAGGAATATGAAATGTATGAGCGACTTCTTCATAATGAAAAACTTCATTGGAGATTGTAGAGGCAAAGACATATTGAGGAAGATCATGTGAGGAGATGTTGGGTTCGCTCCATGCTTCATCTTGTTCTTCCTGTATACCAAAATCTTTGTCCAAATTGTTCCAAAGATCAAATGGATACTCAACAAACACTATGAGATTATGTATATTTGGAAACATTACCATACACATAATTCCATAAGATCTATCACAGTCATTTATCCAATCAATATTTTCTTCATAAGACTTAGGTTCTCTCACTACACCAATAAAGACATCAAAGAGACATTATCTCTTTAAACATGTGCTCATATTTGGCTTCCAATCAACTTAGTTGAAAGGAGAAAGTAGAGGAACTTTTGAATCCATATTGAAGTTGTTGCACCTGCAAATATGAAAAGGAGGATTAATTTATAAGCTCTCAAAGCTCTGATACCATGTAAGAATTCTAAATCCTTGACGGTAGCAAGAATTCTATAAACAAGCTAAGAATCTAAGCACACAATTAACCTCACAAGGAATTGCAGAGAATTAGCATAAGGAGAGAAGAACAATAATGAACACACATTAAAGAATGATCAATTAATGATGATTGATATTATTACATAATTAATACATCCTTATAAATAAAAATATAGTTTCTAGAAGACAACTCATGCTAGCTCATAAATCAGGGTTACTAAATATGATAAACCCCCATTGGTGACTAAAGCACTTTCCAAATCTGTCAAGGAGCTCATGAATTGACTAAAGCATGAATGAATGATTATGAGTGACGGAAAGTATTGCTAATCATGGAATCTGGAGAGAATATCATGGAGGATGAGTTGGTCACATACAATACTAGTTTCTAAGTTTGACTAGCTTTCCCTTATCTACAGAAAAGCAGGATAAAGTTGTCTAAAGGTACAAAAGACATGCAGGTGCAGTTTCTATTATGGGCAGTCAATAAAGTAGGCATAATCTAACCAAAATCAGTATAAAGGTGCTCCTGGGGTAAATATGGAAAGTATTGACGAAGTGGTGCAAGTGGAGGCCAACTACCTAGTCCAGAACATAGGAAATTAACCATAAATGATTAATTATTTTTATCCTAAGTATGGAGTGGGTTTATAATAAATTATAACAGTAAGAAGTATTCCATAACATTAATTATTATGCAACCCAGTCACGAAAATAGCATAAAAAGATCATAAATGGACTAGAAGAAAGTAATCCATGCCTTAATAATGAATACCGGATATGAATAGAAAACCTCTTCGAGGGGTCAACCTCCTTACACAATGTGTGTGTACGTAAGAGAAGATAAGATGCAATATGATGACTAAAATGAAAATATATCCTTCCTATATATAGGATTCAAAGGTGTACAATAACAACTAATAGACCCACAATCCGCGAGATGTAGAACAGTTGGTGGCGGGGTATGGTTAAGACGCCCCCTAAGCTGGAAGGTCACCGGTTCTAATCCCGTCGGATACCTAAAAATCCAACCATGTTAAGGGTTGGTGCGGTCCAGGCCGGGTGCGATCCCTGGGTGATTTTGATGGCTTAGATGCCCCTGGTTCGTGGCCACTCAGCCAATGGCAACCCTGCTAGTCAGGGGGGTTCCACCACTTTGCCAACAAAAAAAAACAACTAATAGACCCACTAATAGACCCAAGCCGACATCAATAATATGCAATGCACCACAATGTAGAGGGTAATGCACCACTATATAGGGGGTAATGCACCACTAATGTGCAAACATTTAGGGCTTAACATGTCCCTCCCCTTCAAAAAGTGGTGTCCTCAATGTTGAAGTGGTTCTGGATTTTGATGTATAAAGGACTTGTCTTCCCATGTTGAAGCTTCTGTGGGTAGGTTCCTCTACTTAATGAGATACTCTGGAATTGATCGATTATGTAGTTGTCTTATTCTTCTTGCAGTGATTGCTTCAGGATCCAAGATGATTCTTCCTTCTTCACCAAATTCGGTTAATATCGTTTGAATTGGTAGCTTGTCATCAATTACCTTCTTTAAAAATGAAACATGGAAAACTAGATGGACTCATGAAGATACAGGTAGTTCCAATTTGTATGCCACAATAACAATATTTTGAAACACCTTATAGTGATTGTAGTATTTAGGTGATAATTTATTATCTTTCTTGGTGGTCTTCACAGACATTTGTTTGTATGGTAGTAGTCTTAAAAATACCCAATCTCCCACACCAAATCTTCATTCACTGTGGTGTTTATATGTTTGTTGTTTCATTCGATTTTGTGCCAAGGTCAGGTTGTCCTTAAAGAGTTGAAGAACTTGATGTTGATGCTCCATGTGGTATTCCACTACTTAAACTTTAGATGAGTCTCTTAGTGAATATGTGGTGGATGGTGGATGATAGCCATAAAGTGCCATAAATGGGGTCATTTTTGTTGATGTATGGAAGAAAGTGCCATAAATGGGGTCATTTTTGTTCACTATCTTTTTTTATCCATCAGATTAAGGATGATAATATGAGCAATGAGCCAACTGAGTACCCAAACAAGAAGATAATTTGGTCCAAAAATTGCAAATGAAAATGGGATCCCTATCACTTACTATAATATTTGGAGTACCATGTAGTTTTTGGAATTCCTCCATATAAGTAGTGGTGATTGTGCTAGCTTTGAAAGGGTGATATAGTGCACAAAAGTGTGCATGTTTAGTAAATCTATCAACAACCACCATGATGACACTCTTTCCTTCAGACTTCAATAAACTTGTGATAAAATCCATTGAGACCTTTGTCCATTGTTGGCTTGGAATGAAAAGTGGGTGTAGAAGACTTGGGGTCTTAACTGTTTCCACTTTATTTTGTTGGAAAACTGGACATTCGGTCACAATTTTTTTAACGTTGGTTTTAAGACCATCCCAAAAAAAATATTTCTTGACTCTATGGTAGGTTTTTAAGAAACCTGAGTGCCCTCCTATCGGTGAGGAGTGGAATTCCAAAAGTACCTTTTGCTTGATTTTGGAACTCTTACAAAGACATAAGCGATCCTTGTACCATAGCTAATCAGATTTCCACATAAATATATTAGAGGAACAGGGATCCTGCTGCATATTTTGAATAAATGTCCACATTTATTCCTCATTCTTCCATTCATCCCTTGCTTCAGTGATCCAATATGGTTGGATGATGGAGATATCATAGAGGAATGCTTCAACATCCTCCTCTTTCATGGAGAGTGCACCGGCCACAACAAATTACTTCACCTTTTTATAGATTATTTAAAAGTCATAGCCCCACATCTTTGTCACCCATTTTTGTTTCTCTTATGAATATATCCTTTGTTCCAAGAAATATTGAAGGCTATCATGATCAATTTTAACCTTGAAATTTCTTCCTATGAGGTAGGGGCACCATTGTTGTAAGGAATTTAGAATTGCGAAAATTTCATTCTGATAAATTAGTTTGTGTAAATTATTCCCCTTAATTGGTTGACTTCCAAAGACAAGGGTCCTTCCATCTTGCATTAGAACGACACCAATGCCATTTCCAAATGCAACGTGTTTGTGTCAGAAATTGTTACTAAGGCTAGGGTAACAAGCCAACACAATCTCAAGAGAAAAAACTCAATTCAAACTAGGGTTTAGGGTTTTGTTTATGTGTTTTTGGTTGTAAGCTTCAAGAACATGCAGGGAATACATTCAGAGTAAAAGCAACAACTAAATCATAGACATAAACTGATAAAGATGCCCAAACATATCACAAAAATCCAACAAAGATACTATGCTGTGGTTCATACATTAAAAGATAAGCATTACCAGAAAAAGACATTAACTAGCAATGAAATTACCATTCAAGAAGCAAAACATGCTCAATAACAAAGCCAACATAGACAAAATGTGGGGGAAAGAGTCATATATCACATTATTTCATCAGTAAATGTATATAAGAGTTACAGTACCAGTTCTCTGAACAAGTCTGATAGTACAAGCAGCTAGCAGACCTCCTGATGCTCCCAAAATCCAGAACCCTCACAATGACTTGCTAACTCATTTAAATAAGAAATTTCTCCCAAACT
>LPNX011228175.1:133377-167976 GCA_001517045.1 Pseudotsuga menziesii | reverse complement strand
GGTTTCAGAAATGTTTTGAAACTGGTTTGCTGTTATTTGAACTCCTTCTTTATTACAAACTGGTTCACCTCATAGAATACAAAACTTTGGTCAAATTCAGTTTTCGAACTGTTCAATGAGATTAAGAACTGTCAATGGATGAAGTTGTTCTATATTCAGTATTGCATTTGCTCCTCCTTCAATACAGCTGATTCAAAACACTCAGAACAACACTGCAATGTTCAGACTATTCAATGCAAGGGAAAACTGTCAGTATATATGACTGTTTTATATCAATGTTTCACTTACATCTCTGCATCAAAACAGCATCAAAACAGCTTCAATCCTCAAACCCTAAATCTTCCACTGCTTCAGATTTGTAAGCATAACATCACTCATAGGCTCATTAAACCAACTGGAAACTGATAGCGTGAAAGGAGAAAACAAAAACACCTCTGTCTGTAATATCTTCGTCCTAGCCAAAAAACTGCCATTCAAAACTGTACATGAAAGCTAACATGGTTCTCCCAGCAAGTGACTTCATAAATCATAACAATTTCAATAGCTTTCAAAACCATTTGAATAAACCAATACAGCACCTTTTGTGACAATCATGTATATAGCAAATCAATTTATGAGTCCTCCAATGTTATTTCCTGTATAATCTGGTTTACACTTGCATTAGGTCATGAGAAGAATCTCTTCAATTAGTTCATTGTAACCATTCTGCCTCACTATCAGAGTTTTTGAATGTATAGGAGATCAAATGATAAACATTCTTCGTTCAAATAGTCATTAAAATTCACAGGCTGAATGCTTTAAGTTCAAGGCCTTTTTGCTGCTCTGTTCATTCAGATTCTTCATAATAGCTTCTGATAACTATTTCTATGGTGAAGAGTTTATCTTATAACCTACTATATCATCTCCACCAGACAATTTCTCCAGATAATCGTGCAGCAAGAAAAACCCAAATTTTTGAGTTATAAGGGTTTGTATCGGAGTACCTACCAATCTCTTCAACTGTTGTGGCTTAAAGCTCTGTTTTAAGGTAGCAACGGTCTCTCCTCATGTATACAAGTGTCTTCAGATCATCTCCTTAACCGCAAACGAGAGAATTAAGATGCCCTAATTTCTTGCTGGCGTTTAAAAATGATGTCTTCTCTTCACAGGAACACAATCCACTTCTTTAGCGTTTTGACTCTTCTCCACGAACTCTCCTCTCCTATAATAATGCATGTAGAAAGAAAAATTCGACAGCTTTAGCCGAGATTTGCTGATCTTGTCCAACTGATTCCACGTTTTGAGCAATGATGAAACTGCTTTGGCTGCGTGACTGATAACTGCCAAAATACGTGTCTAAACTGCAGTAACACATGTTAAAACACTTACAAAATACGATCAGTCACTTCCAGACAAAAATCATGATGAAAATCTGCATTAAAATAGGAAAAACAAAGGGCCGCGATATTCTTGTAGCGCGCCCTTTGTTAAATTTTCATCCAGCGCTACAAGAATAATTGCTAAGCCAATTTCTCGCAGTTTTACAACTTTTTGCCAAATTGTCGGAGGTTTTAAAAGCTGCTTGATTTAAGAAACAAGCCTAACTGCTCTCTAAACATATTAATGAATCAACTTTGAAAATATGACCTTCTTTAAACCCCTTTTAAAAAATAAAAAACCATCAAAAATCAAATAAAACCTAAAAGCTTGGGCTTAAAACCTATTCAATCACCAATAGAGTTTCTAAGGAGACCAACACTAAAACTTAAAACCAAAAATTTAACTGAGATAGATTGAAAAACAAACCAAAACTGGGGAAAATAAACCAAAAATGGAGAAAAATTTACTAACTTAACATAACGCATTCCACAATGAAGGTTTTTGTGAAGCCAGGTGTATCCAAGTCTTTAGTTATGCACATGGCCTCTTTGATTTGTTCAAAGGCCTTGGTTGCATCTAGAGTCCATGAAAATGCATACTTTTTAAATAATGTTGTTAAGGGTGTTGCTATTCGCCCACAGTTCTAAACAAACTTGCAATAATATCCTGTCAACTCAAGAAATCCCCTAAGGTGTTTTAGGGTTTTATCTCGATATTCCATTCTCGGATTACTTTAATTTTGTTATGGTATAAATTGACACCTTCATGAGAGATGATATGACCTAGGTATTCAACCTCCTATACTCCAAAAAAATGTTTGGAGGGTTTTGCATACAATTATCATTCCTCCAATAGTGTGAGCATCTTATCAACATGTTGAACATGGGCTTCCCAAGATTTACCGTAAATCAATATATATCAAAGAATACTAACACAATTTTTTGAAGAAATGGATTGAATATGGAATTCATCAAACCTTGAAACATGGAAGGCGCATTTGTAAGGTCAAAATGCATGACCAAAAACTCATAATGTCCTTCCTGGGTTTGGAATGTTGTTTTTGGAATGTCCTCTTTCTTCATTTTGATCTGATGATAGCTTGAGCGAAGATCTAGCTTGGTGAAATCAACTGCCCCATGTAATTAATCTTATAATTCATCAATAACCGAAATGGGGAATTTATATTTAATAGTGAGCTTGTTGAGATCTCTATAATCTACACACATACGCCATGATCCATCCTTTTTGTGCACCAATATTACAGGAGAAGAGTAAGAGCTTTGGATAGGTTGAATTATTCCAACTTGAACATTTCTGCAACAATATGCTCAATTTCATTGTTCTGGCATAGGGATATCTATAAGGTCTAATATTGGGAGGAACACTTCCTGGAAACAAGTGAATAACATGATCATTATCTTGAGTGGGTGGGATACCTGTAAGAATATTATTAAATACCTTGGAATGGTTGTCTAAGACCTATTGTAGATATGGAGAGATGGTCGATTTAGGTGTTTGAACACCTAGTGAGCAAAATTGTGAAATTACACCCCATTGTTCTTTCTACAAAATCTTGTTCATGACATTAGAGTTTATTATTTGACTAGGACTCCATGTGATACCTCTTAACTCAAATTCTTTTCCTCCCTAAAAAATTTCAAGAAAATCTCTTGAAAATGAAAAGCTATTGTTCCCGTTGATTATAGCCATTAGACCCCTAGGAGCACATCAACTCCACCCATTGGAATGGCGATGATCGGACTATTTAGGACATACTCTCCCATAGAGAGATCTATCTTATGGTATTTTCTTGAGCAATTTATAGTTCCTCTATCTGCAACCATCACCTGAAACTCTGGTGTTGGACATATAAAGCAATTTAAATCTCGTGCTATCTTACAATGAATAAAATTATGATTAGTGCCATAATCAATTAGTATTATTACCTTTTTATTCTTTATGTAACATTCTATCTTGAGAGTTTGAGCAGTGGTAATTCTGACCAAAGCATTATAAGATATGGTGGAATGAATTTCTTATTTTTTCAATCCCTGGTGTTGGTTCCTAGTGTGAGTCCTATTCTTTTGATGCATCTTGTTCATTTTCTTCCTCTTCTTCACAATCTATGTAAAATAGTTTCTTCTCATTGCACTTGTGTCCCTTATTGTATTTTTTATCACAAATGTAACAAATCCCTTTTGCTCTTTTTTCTTCTAATTGACGTTGCATCAACCTTATAGGTTATGGATTACTCGAGACCGCACTTCCTTCTTTATAGTTGTAAGTGGTAGACTTCCTTGTTGCCATAATTTTTTTTCAACTTTTCTTGTCATCCTAAATACATGCTCCAAGGAATTAGGTTACCAAAGGAGAACCTCATGTTGGATGTTATCCTTTAAAGTTCATGTGAAGACATCAGTCAAATGATCCTCTGGAAAATATCTGATCTTGATATTCAATCTTTGAAAGTTTTCAATGTGCTCCCCAACTGAACCCTTTTGTTTGAGAGTTATCAGTTAGATAAAGAGGGTATTGTTATTTTTGTCCTCATAATGTCCTATCAATTCCTCTATAAAAATTGCCCAAGTGACAAGTTATTTACGCAAGAAAATCCATCTATACCACACAAAATTATTAGGTTCCAAATATAAATATGCATTGTGTACCTTTTGTGTAGATTGCAACTCATGTTGCTCAAAGAAATGCTCCATTTGTCATATCCATGTTATCGGATCCATGCCATCAAACTTCCTCACATCGATCTTTGGAATTTAGTTGATTTTTGACCCCAAGTTAGAGTCCTTAAAGTCATGGTGTATGTTCCTTTTGTTTTCATCATGAATTTCATGGGATATCATGTCACTTCTATTGCTTTTTTCCAACTGCTTAGATGATATTCTTAAACAATTTACAATAGTAGGATCACTTCAAGAACAACAAGCACAACAACACAATGAACACAGAGATTTTTCTCGATGAAACCACAAGGGATAAAACCCCACAAAACTTCCTCAATATAGAACTCAACTAAGACAGTGTAAAAACCCCAAGGCAACCTCTCCTCTCTCCAACCCACTTCTTCTTCTCTCTCTAGCGAACTTGATTGAGTGAAGTGTGTTAGAAATGCAGGAGGGACCTCACTATTTATATTTGACACTTGAATTGACCTAAAACCTAACTGGATCGACTTGTCTAACTGATAGGGCCGACTTGTCTAGTAAGACACCAAAATAATATTTATTTTAATGGCTCGTGGGTATTATTGACTTGACTTACATTCGTAGGTTTACATTGATTCTTTCAATGACGCTTACATCACCAATTACATCAATGACATCTCCTAAAGGAGAAATAACAATAATACAAATATAATAATTTCTGAAGTACATTATTTTAACAACTTCTAGGAAGCCCTTCTTGCAACAACTTTGTCAATCCTTCTTTCAAATATTGTATGTCCCCTTTGAAACCCTTCAAATCATCTATGTCCTTTTAAATAATCAATATTCACTTCCAATTCATCCTTGTTTTTTTATAGGATTGATGCCGGTGCATCTTTTGTGTCTATCTTCTCTTGTAAAACAGATATGTCCTTGCACATTTCTTCACCTTCATCATAAAAGTCCATGTATATCTGTCTGAAGGCTTATTTGGTGTATAGGTTCCCATTTGAGGAGGCATTTAGAGAAAATTTACTATATATATTCTTCACTACACCTTTTTGAATCACCCTAAGCAGATCTTTGGATCAAAAGTTATTCGAATTAAAAAATATGCACCTTCTAAAAGCCTGATTTTGAGCTTAATTATCTAGTCGACCTTGCAACTTCTATATCTCTACAATTTCGGGCCCTTAAAATCTGAAACTTCATCTTGCAATATCCCAACTTGTCTTCTTTCCAATGCCACATGTTTTTTTGAATTTGGATGAGCCAAAAAAAGTTGTGACAATTTTCTCAATAGTTGTTATTTTTGTCTTTTTCAAAAGAGTGAGAGAGTACAGATTGACATATGTCCAATGCTTTGGTTATGTTTATAAAACTGTTACCCAAGATAGTGTGGCCTATTGTATTTCTAATGCAACAAGTATCACTCAATTTGGATCTCAGATTCTGCATATATAGCTGTTTTCCCTATAACACTTGTTTTAGACTAATTTCTAGACTAGTAAAAAACCCTAGCTTCTAAGGCAAACATCTCCGAACCGGTCATGTATAAGGATATTCAAATTGGATCCATATAGCTCGGCCTTTTTTAGAAATGGGTTTTGAGTTTCGTTGTCTGAAACCTTGTAGAAAAAAATTATAGCAAAAAATCCAAGATGACTCATTTTGAAGAAACCAGTCTCGAGGGAAGAGCTCTGATACCAAATGTTATGCAACCAAGTCCGAAAAATAACATAAAAAAGGGAAAAAATATACCAAAATAAAGTAATCCACGTTTTAATAATGAATAAAGGAGATGAATAGCAAGCTTATTTAAGGGGGAAACCTCCTTACACAATGTACTAAGTACATAAGACAATACAAGATACAATATGATGACTAACATGAAAAGATCTCCTTCAGACAAAGGTGTACAATAACAACTAATAAACCTAACTCGACATCATATAATATGTAATGCACCACAATATAGTGGGTATTGTGCCACTATATAGGTGGTAATGCACCACTCTATAGGGGATAATGTGCCAACATTTAGGGCTTAAAACTAATAGTTCAAATATTTAGAACAAAAAGTATTTGTTGGAATGTTTTGAACCATGGATATAAAATCTATATGTTTCAACTCATAAATAATTACCTTGCTATGTTTTGTGTGGGGGTGTTCTTATCTATAATTAAGATGATATTTCAAGGAAAGGAGGTGACTCTAGGTTTGGTTTCACATTAAATCAGACTCTCTTATGGAGAATGTTGAAAATATTCCAAGTAGAAAGGTCCAAGAAGAGTGAAGGAACTTGTCATTGATTTCTGAAAGCCATGGGGTTTCTTTGATGGTGCATGCTAAGGTACCCCATATATGTGTGGCATAGGGGTCATTCTCTTTTTAAATAGTGTTGATTATTTTACTTTGAAACATGGAGCAGGCTAAGGATATGATAACATAAATGAATTTCATGCCCTATTGATTTTGATGAAAGAATTTTTTGGAAAGGTGTTAGAAGCTTGTAGGTGTTAAGGGACATAAGGCTTTCAATGGACTAGACAAATGGTAGAAGCCAAGTTTCAAATATGGCTTTAAGATCCACAATTGAAAAATCCTTGGAGGTAAAAAACAGTTTGCAAGTCTCCTTTACCCCCATCTACATAGACTTCAATTCAAAAGAAAATTTCCTTTATAACTAGGTTATTTTCTTGTAGGAAGGTACTCTAACTAAATAGGAATTAAGGTAAAATGTATTTTATGATAAGAATTATAAATCACTCTTTTGATTGCCTTTTCTTACAGTTGTGTTTGCCCTACTCATGCCAATTTTGTTATGTGCCACTATTAGGAGAGGTTAAGTTTGTGTAGACTCTTTGAGATGCCAATGGGGAGCATATCTTATTGAAGGAAGATTGTAATATGTTAAAGGAATCTAAGTTTAAGACATTTTGAAAACTGACTAAGAGCCAGAAGGCTACTTAATGCAACTTTTTATTTCTTTTCATGAAATATCAAATACAAAGATTTGTTTCTTAGAAAATAAAAGGCAATGTTAATTCCATGTTCTGTAATGAGTAAACTTGTATGTTTACGATGTTTTCCATATCTCATTAGATCATGATGGTCCAATCCACTAAATCCCAACTACATAAAGTCATATAAGTGAAATCATCTTGTAAGTATGATCAAGGAGACAACTTCATTGTGAACAGACTTAAGCCTCTGCTCCCTGGTCTTGTTTCCAAAGAATAATCTGGTTACGTGGAAGGGCATCAAATCTTATATGGCTTCATCCTTTCATGTGCAATCATACATTCTCTCAAAATCATAAAATTCTCGAGGATGCTTATCAAAATCTACCTTTCCAAAGCCTTTGACAAGCTTAATTGGGGTTACCTGAAAAAATTCTCTCGACCTTCTATCTTCAATCTTCTCTGGGTTAATTGGATCCTCACCCTCACCTCCATTGCATTCTTCTCAATCCTTGTCAATGGAACCCCCTCACCTTCTATGGAGAACCTCTTGCAATAAACAATGAGAATGCAAAAATATTGGAGCACAAAAGATATTTTATTGATCGCAGGCCACTTCAAGGGGGCAACCTCCTTTGAACAAGCTCAATACAAAATAACTCTTCAGTGCTTTCAATAGCCTCAACACATACTTATATACTAAGTCTAATCTAAACAATTATTACTCCACAAGAATGTGGGATAATGCAACCTATTAACTGGACGACTTAACAACTATTACTTACTCCCCATGAATGTGGGATAATACATCATACTAATTGGACGACTTACAAAGCATGTGCATCCGACAAAATATACCAACAAAATAAAGAGGGGGGTTGACACTGGTTCTTAACATCCCCTCCCTCTTAGAAAAATCTTTGTCCTCAAAGCTTTAGATGTGGAAACAACTGCTGAATCTGAAGGAGCGGTTCCCATGTAGCATCCTATGGTTGCATGCTGGGCCACTGAATTGAAGACCTTTGTGATAGACCGAGAGAGAAGATGACAAGTGCGCTTATTGAGGATGGCCTCTGACTTCGAAATGATGGATCCTTCATTATCCTATTCTGGTAAAACAATTTGTGCGCTGATGTTGGCGCCAATCACTTGCTGAATGCGAGAAGGAGGAAGTGCCAATTTATAAGCAACATACCCAACATTTTGAAGAACTAGATATGGGCCAGAGATATTTGGAGCGAGTGTTTGATGCCCTTTGTATTTCACGGAGGATTGCTTGTAACGCTGCAGATGAAGAAAAACCATATCACCAACTTGAAAAGTGCGCTCAGAACGGTGTTGATCAGCTTGTTGTTTCATGTGGGCTCTTGTCAGGTGAAGATTGTCCTACAGGAGGTGAAGAATCTGATGTTGGTTTCGAAGAACCATGTCAATTTCCTGGACTGGTGAACTGCTGGGGGTGGATGGGAGGATTACTGGAGGTGCGTGACCATAAAATACTTCATATGGAGTCATTTTAGATGCAGTATGGTAGGAATTATTGTACCACCATTTAGCCAGAGGGAGCCACTTTTCCCACTAATGTTGTTCTTCAGAGGTGAAACAACGAAGATAAGTTTCCCAAGATTTGTTGACGACTGTAGTCGGACCCTCTATGGGTGGGTGATAAACTGAACTCATATGCAGTTTGGTGTCAGGGAGGCAAAAATGGCTTGTGAAAGTTGTGTTGCGGTCTGAGACAATGGAATAAGGGATTCCATGAAGAAGGAATATCTGGGCCATGAAAATTTGTGCGATTGAAGAGGTGATATATGGATGGAGTGTAGTTTCACCCTTGTGGTGCTGACAAGGAACACATTCGACAACCATATGTTGAATTTAGTGTTGCACCCCCTTCCAAAAGAAGTTACGGCATGCCAGCTCATATGTTTTGATGAACCCAGAGTGCGCTACCGATGGAGAAGCATGGAGTTCATAAAAGACTGCATGTTTAAGGTCTGTGCTCTGGGGAAGCACCAAACGACCCTTGCATCTCAGAGAAAATCCATCCCAAGAGGAATACGGTACCACAGAAGGGTTACTGGCCAACTATTGGATGACTTCAGATAATGGGGATTCATTGACATAGCCTTGCTGAAGAGAGTGTAACCAAGTTGGAAGAGGCATAGAAATAACTAAAAGAGAAACATGGGCATCAAATGTGTGGAAAGGAGCATCCATCGCAAGATTGTCCTGAGCCTTCTTATATTCATAATCCCTGAGTTTGATAACCCATTTCTGTTGTGTTGGGGATGAGACCCATTGTTCTAGGAAATATTTCAAACTCTGGTGATCAGTCTTGATGCCAAAAGGATTCTCTAAGAGGGATGGCCACCACTTCTGTACTGTGTGCAAAATAGTCATCATTTCCTTTTCATATGTAGAGGTAGATAAATTATTTCCAGAATTGCATTTGTTGGTGAAGGCAATGGGATGTTCATCTTGAAAGAGGACAACCCCAAGTCCATTGTCGTAAGCATCACTCTCAAGAGTGAAGAGCTTGGAAAAATAAGGCATCTAAAAGGTGCATCGGAATGAAAGATCCAAGGGAGTAGTTGAGACTGCTGAAGGTTGCATCTGAATGAAATGGAGCTGAGCAATGACACCATGTGAATTCGTCTTAAGGAGATTTTCCATGCGACGGGAACTAATGATGCTGAGAGAACCTGGTTGTAAGCCATTGAATTTGTGTTTGTTCCCATTGACTGAAAATTGCATCCATAGTTCAACAAAATCCCATAAGATGGGTCCAAGTGTGTGTAACCATTGAGTTCCCAAAATCACATCACATCCTCCTAGAGGCATGGCAAACATGCTAGAGCGCAAGTTATAATCTCCAATAGAGATACACACATTGTGGCACTTTCCTTTGTAAGGTAAGGTGCTCTCATTGGCAACCATGACTTTAAAGATGGAGCAAGGATGGACAAAACTATCAGCTTGTTTGGCAATCTGAGGGTCAATGAAGTTATGGGTGCTACCAGAATCAATGAATATTGTAAGAGGAATCTTCTTGAAGAAACCCTTGACCTGCATGGTTTGTGGGGCGGTGACTTCGACTGATGCGTGGAGAGATATCTTGGGGTGTTCGCCATGAGAATGAGGGTCAATAGGTGGTTGCTGAATGTTGACCTGAGCGTCTACTGGATCATGAGCAGCTTCACAAATTTCAAGTGCAGGTGGAGAATCCACATCCAAGAGATAGAGCTTTTGCTCAACACATCTATGTCCCCGGGTGAATTTCCCGTCACAATTATAACAAAGCCCTTTTTTCCGACGTTCCTGCATCTCTGCTTTAGACAAATGCTTGATAGGAGTGGTTCTAGGAGCTGGCAGATTTTGGGTTCTTTGAGGAACCATAGGTCTGAATGGAAAAAGAGTGGATTTGGAGCGTTGTTGAGCCCGGATGTTGTTCTCTGCTAGCTTAGCCAACTCGAGGGCTTCCATCATTGTGTGGGGGTAGAACATTTTAACCTCAGAGCGTATTGCATCCTTCAGACCACTGATAAAACAACTAAGGTAGAATGCATCAGGCAATCCCTCAGTGTGATTAGCGAGTTTTTCAAATTTTGTCTAATACTCCCGCATAGTGCCAGTTTGGCGAAGTTTGGTGAGTGCTCCTGTGAAGTCATCAAAGGCACTAGGACCAAATCGCTGCAAGAGGAGTTGGGAAAAATTTGTCCAATTTGGATTGACATGAGCCTTGATGTACCAACGGAACCATTGAAGTGCTTCATGTTCCAAATGAAAGGATGCAAGGGGGACTTTATTGAAATCAAAAGTGTTATGCAGACAGAAATATTGTTATGCCCTATAAATCCCTCCAGTCGGATCATCACCATTGAAGCAAGGAAAATCTAGCTTCGCCCCGCGGTAGTGGCTAAACAATGAGAACCCAGTGTCTGCAGAAGACTCAGGCTGGCGGCGGTTGTCCATGGGTGAATGCTAACGATTGAGGCCAAGAAATTTTTGATCTAGATCCTCAAGTTTGGACCTGATAGCGGCAAGTTCTCCTTCCATTTGTTTATTTGCTCCGGCGCGAGTAACAACCATAAGAAGTTTTTTTTTTTTTAAGTTATGGGTAGAAAAACAAAAATGGAGAGGGTTTTAGAAAAGGAGATTTTTGATTTGGGGAAAATTTGGGGGGGTAATTGGGGTTTTACGAGGTTTTTGACACTTTTTTAGAGACAAGAAGCAGAAAATGGGAATTTCAGAGGTGGGATGAAGGAATTGGAAAATGTGGCAAAGAGGGACAATGAAGCATGAATTGAAAACGAACACCGTGGAAAAATTTGAAGGCGTATGGGTGAGAATCAGAGAAGTTATGACAAATTCTAAAAATTGACAAGTGTGGGATTTCGGCCTTGAGGAAGCGAAATTGGGGATAAGGGCCTCAATGAAGGAATATGCAAAATGGTAGCATGGGGGTGACAGTGAAATTTCAAGGAAAACAGAGCTAAATCAAGGAAGATATGGCTGAAAAATAGAAACTCTGAAGAACTGATCTGTGGCAGTGCTAGAAGCTGCGTTTTATCAACAGGAAATGGAGTAAAAGATCTATGACAATTCTAAAATTCTGCACGTAAGTCAACTATAAATAGAGATGGACCCCAGGTATAATCAGCTTCCTATTGGTTCAAAGGTAGTCACTTGGCCACCAAGGTTGTCTCAGGCTTGAGTATTGGTGCAATACCCCTCACTTCACGGCGCAGGTAAAACTGCTAATCGCTTGGTAAAAAATGACAACTCTTTGGTTTTCCTCATGGATGGGAATCTAGTCAATCTGGTGGGGGTCGTTGCCCTTTTCGCTTGGCAGGTCCTCTCAATGGCCAGCTACTTCGGGGTTCCTGTGGTACTCCTCACAATGAGTTTTAGGGCTATGCCGAAGTACTTCCCACAGTTAAGCGGATAGGGTTTATTCCCTGATTTGGATGAAAAATACCGCTGCAAGAAGAAGAACTACTGCAACAATCATAGTGCTAGAAAAAATGTGGCAGAAATTCCACCCAATGCTCAAAAACCCGTAATTAGAGCTAGGGTTTTGAGACGAAAACTTTTAAAATGAGCATAACCCGATCTATATTGCTCAGAATCGCTATTATAGCCTGTTTCTGGAACTGGAACAACCACTCTGCTTCTAATAATGATATCAGAATAAAAATCTGGGCACTCGGTCAAAAGATTTTCGCTCTGCAATTTCCGTGGCCATCACCGAAATTCTGAAAAATTGTTGATTTTAAATCCGCGATATCACCACTTTTAGAACTCCAAATGAGATAATGTTTTTTTTGAAACTACATATTTTTGAAAGAGGAATTCAGATATGCAACCTATTTCTTCTGATTCTATGCAGAAAGTTTCAGAAATTGATCTGAAAGTCACCGCCCAATTTTGCCCTTTTTTTTTTAAAGTAAAAAAAAAAAATTCCCACTTGTGCCAAGGAAAGTGCTCTGATACCAAATGTGGAGAACCTCCTGCAATAAACAATGTGAATGCAAAAATATTGGAGCACAAAATATATTTTATTAATCACGGGCCACTTCGAGGGGGCAACCTCCTTTGAGCAAGCTCAATACAAAATAACTCGTCGGTGCTTTCAATAGCATCAACACATACTTATATACTAAGTCTAATATAAACAACTATTACTCCACATGAATGTGGAATAATGCAACCTATTAACTGGATGACTTAAGAACTATTACTTACTCCCCATGAATGTGGGATAATACATCATACTAATTAGACGACTTACAAAGCATATGCGTCCGACAAAATAAAGAGGGGGGTTAACACTGGTTCTTAACACCTTCGTTCAAACCTTCTAGGGGCATCCGACAGGGAGATCCTTTGTCGCCTTTTATTTTTTTCCTTGTGATGGAAGGCCTCGGATGCTTACTTAAAGCTAAAATCCTTTCTCAGGAGCTCAAAGGCCTAACCCCCCACCCTGGACTAGAACCTCAGTCGCACCAACAATTCGTGGATGATACTATGTTGATGGGAAAAGCTTCGGTACAGGAAGGTAGAATCATCAAAATCTGTCTCAACACCTTCCTCACAGCCAGTGGTATGAATATTAACAAAGGAAAATCCCAAGTCTTCTTCTTCAATACCTGCCCTATCACGAAGCACAATATATGTTGTATCCTCGAGTTTTCAGAGGGTAAGCTCCCCTCCAAGTATCTGGGGGCTCCCCTAATGGACTCTATAATAAGAAATGTTTCATGGAAAGATCTCTTGGATCGAATGAAACACAAACTATCATGTTGGACCTATTGATCTCTTAATTTACCTAGTCGTTTAATCCTTGTCAAGTCGGTCCTCCAAGCCTTGCCCCTTTATTTATTCTCTGTTATTGCAGCTCCCAACTCTCTCCAAAAAAATATTAAGTCTTTACAACATACCTTATTTTGGGGAGGCTCGGTTGAGAAGAAGAAATGGGCTTTGGTTGACTGGAATACTTTGCGTCGCCCTAACATGGATAGCGGTTTAGGACTCAAAGACCCTTATTCTAGCAATAAAATTGGCAATGCCAAAATATGCCCCGAACCACTCCACGCAAAATCTCATCATATTTGACAACGACATCAAGGGTTCACACATATGGAACTTGGCCAATTCCAATCATAACATTATTCAGGTCTTATGCTTATGGGAGATAAGAGATGGTGAATCTGTAGACTTTTTCCAAGATTCATGGCATCAACTCATCCCACTCAAAGATCATCACGACCTTCCGATATTAAGGAACCAATTATTGTGCAGGAATCTCACCAAGGTTAGTGCTTTCTGGAATGATTCTAATCAGGGGGGTCACTACAGGAAATGGAAGAGCAAGGAATGGTGGCAAGACATTAGTCCCAACGAGGATTTACAGGTGGTCTGGGAGGATCTCCAATCACGACAAATAAAGATCAATCTGGGAAAGGATAAGATCATATGGGGCTTCTCTCACTCAGGCTCCTATAATTTGAAAGAAGTTGCAAACGCACTCATTGATCCTACGAAAGAGGACCAATATAATAAATGGAAGAAGATATGGAAATCCAATCTTTGGCCAAAAATATCCACATTCCTATGGCTCCTTCTCCGTAAACGCATCTTGATTGGGGAAAATAGGTAAGAAAGAGGATGCATCGGTCCTCATTGGCGTTGTATTTGTAAATCTAATGAGGAAAAAACAAATCATCTTCTGGACGAATGTAGTTTTGCAGGGAAAATATGGAAGGAGGGGGAAAGGATTTTTCGGAAATGTTCAAGGAAAATTGGTCGTCCTAACCTCACGATTGCGCAATGGCCACATCAACCCTTCACCAGCCATATCCTTAATAGAATTTGGGAGCTATTCCCTGGGTTTGTTGTATGGGAGGTCTGGATCGAAAGAAATAATAGAATATTCAATAACAAAGCCAGAACAAAGGAGGAGGTTTAGGAGATTCTCAAAACTCACATTAACAAATCTCTCAAGATTGGATGATGGAATGATAGGGATTTAACCACTAATAGTGATGAAATGCAAATACTCCAGGATTGGGGCTTAAGAGCCATTCTAGCTTATATAGGAAAGGAGGTGCAAAACCCAGTCAGAAGTAACTCCCCCACTATATGGGCCATTCCCCCCACAGGTAATTTCAAACTAAATTTTGATGGAGCCTCTAAAGGCAATCCAGGACCGGCTGGTTTTGGAAGCATCATAAGAGATAGGGAAGGCATAATCCTTGGAGTATACTGGGGCTCGATAGGCACTTCCACTAATAATGCATCCAAATTGGAAGGTCTAATATTTGGCATGGATTAGGCAATCCAACAAAATTGGCGTCCCATAATCATTGGGGGAGATTCTCTTCTTATCATTACATGGCCAGAAGACTACAAGCCGACTCCACGGAAGGCAAAATCTCTAAGAACTGACGTCTGGAAGTTAAACTCAGAACTATGTGCATCATCCTGGAAGATCACCCTATTGTTGTCTTTCATCACGTGAAATGAACGACAAACAAATTAGCCGACTCCATAGCCAACAAAGAGGTCATGGCCAATTCCACCTTCCTTGCCTACCAATGGAACGTCTTCCACTTCCAAGAAGACCGCACGAATTGGCAGACTTTGGATTCTCAAGACCTTAGCAACTCAGATGCGGGTGGCCTACAAGATATCCAAGTGTCGACTCACCATGAGATGGAGGTTCAGATAACGGAGGGTAGCTGCGATATGGAGGCTCATGTGGCAGTGGTTGAGGTGACAAATGGCCAACATGAGGGGACAGACCCACATCATGTCCTCTTGCATGCATAGTACAGATGTGTGTGTCGCAAGGATGGCGAGGAGGTTTAAAACCCACAAGGAGGATACAGAGGGGCATGGCCAGATATCTTGTGGTGGGATTTCGCTTCATGTGATGGATTCGTAGGAGATCGAGCAAGTGAGTCAATCCCTGAGCATATCCTTAGGAAATCCACCCACATAGGCAATGCATACTTGAATTTGCATTGCAGGTTTATCCTGCTGGGTGTTGAGTTATTACTTAAGCAAGGAGCTGAGGGATAACATTGCACTTGGGATTGTGCAGTGTTTGGGAGAAGCATTATTGCACCGGCTTGAACAAAACCAAGGTAAGAACGCTCCTACGTGTTAAGGTGAGGAAGCACAAGCAAAGGAGCAAGAAGAGATTACCGTGTAGGCAAGGTCCTTGCTCTGGGAAGTTGGGTTTACAGTTAAGCATGGCCGCTCCCGAAGGCGGAAATGAAGAGGAAGAATGGGAAAAGATCTCCAACGAAGAGACGCCAGATCATATCCAATGCTCCATTGTGGCGATGGAGAAGGAAATATATGGGCAATTTAGACTGAAGCTGGGAAGAGATGTGGTGATGTCGAACTACTGAAGACTCAAGTTTATTCTCTCACTCCATGAATGAGAGATGGCTATGCGGAGTTGATACACATCGTTGTGGACACCTTCAAAGAGGGTGCTGAGAGAAACCTCGTCCACATGCGAAGCTTACTAAGGATATCCGAGACCCCCTTCCAGTGTGACTAGAGAAATGCTGATGAAGAAGCTGCAGAAGCTAGCCAAATGGACGCCAACCAGGGGGCAGTGGGTGCCATCAACAATGCCTCGGAGGAGGTAGAATCTTCCCGTGAGCGCTAGCTTTTCTCTCCTCCTGTTTATTGTTTTGTTCTTATTATGTTCTCTTACTATTCTATGTTTTCAACTTGTAAACATGATCGAGCGCTCAAGCTGAAAGGATGAGCTGCTCTCATGCTCTTGCGTCATTCTCTCTAGGCCATTTTGTTCACTTTCCTCTTTTGGTTGTGGGACCATTTCCTAACCCCATGTTTTAGGGGTCAGGAGCATATAAATATTTTTTCTCAGCTTCAACAGTAATAGAAAAGGTTTCATCTTACTTACTAAAAAAAAAGGAGACAACTTCTCTTTACTCACCTTTTTGAATTTAATAAATACTATAAATATTTGCTAAGTGATAATCCAGTGTTCACTGAAAATACCACTATAAATACAATGTTCCTTGCATCTCTCTAGTGTGTCCATTTTTTTGTTGACACAAATTTATTAAAGTACATAGAGTAGAAGCTCATGTCATAGCAAGAAAGGATTAAGCTCCTCCTCACCTAAGTTCAATCCCCATCAAGTATATGTGGCTTGTTGTGGCTTGGATGAAAGTGTAGACACCCTAGTGATAAATATGCCCTACAAGGTTTTTTAGGATGTCTCAACCGTAATTTAAGTCATGGTTTTGTGTTTGGTGTTATTTGCATCTTTTTCGTATTTAACTAGCTAAAGTTTAGAGTGAAAACAAATTAGTTTTAAACTTGGGTCTTACCTAGATGGTACTGACCAATTATTAATTCCCTAAATCTTAAAAAAAATCATTTGTATTTAACCTCTACATCCCAAACAAACATACTGCATTTAAGAAATCAAGTGGATAAGACCACTTCATCATGAAAATTATACAAGCTAATACATCAAATCCAATTCAACCCTCAACCATATGACTACCTAACTTACTCTAGGTATAGAGGTAAAGATTATGGTTATACAATAAAGGAAGGTTTTCATCCATATCTTTTTAATGAAAACATTGCATTGAGTTTAATCTTTTTAAGATTAAAACTACATATTGAATTATTGTTTCGAAATGAAATCTAATTAATTTAATCTTTAAGAATTAATTGATTATTAAAATAATAATAACAATTATTATATTTAAGTTTAATTATCTTAAGTAACATGATGCTCTTGTTGAGCTCTATGTAATGATTGAGTATATTATGTAAATCTGGTTATACCTTGATTCTCTGGAATAGTAGGTGTTGACATATTTTTGAGTAGATGTAAATCTTTAACAAACGATGAACCACTATTTAAAAAAATAATAACAACGGTCATAATTATTATTATTAATTTAATTTAATTAAATCAAATATATATATTAATTTATTAATAAATAAATAGATTAGTTAATTAATTAGGATGGATCAACCTTTATTAAATTATTAAAAATAAAGGAAGTAACTAATAGATAAAAATATCATAAAATGAAGCAATAAACACAAAGTACAAAACAAGAGACTGAAACCAGCATCAACAAATACATTTTTAAATGAAGTAGACTAAGTTTTTTTTTTTTGCTTTTAATTAGGTTGTAACATATTCTTACTAGCACATCCACATAGTTTGTGGTTGGATCACATCGATAGGGAACAAATGGTTGAGAGATAGCAATGGAATGGAAGGGAGTTTTTTGTATTCCTCATATTCTTCTAGTTAAAAGGGTTCAACTCTGAGTTATCCATGCCTAGCTAATGTTATCACCGACATTCTTCCTGTTATCCATTTATCAATTATCAATTTTTTTTATATTCTTTTTATTTTTATATTTTTATCTCACATTCTTCTAGCTATTTTCCATGAAGTGTTGGTTATCCATTCATTAGCTATGCGTTATCCATACATCGCTACCAGTTATCCATTCATCAACAACTATTTATTTTTTATATTTTATATTTTTTAGAATTGTTTATTTTGAATTTTGAACGACTGCCATAGAATCAATCTCGACAGTACACTTGTCTCATCCTCGTCCATGGATGAAAAAGCATAGGCCATAGTCCACCCTAAATCTCAAATAAAAACATCTATCAACATAAAAATACTTTAACATAAAAAACACAGTTTTAAAAGAAGTGGGTTTAGTAAAACTTTTTGTTTTTTTAATAGGTTGTAACATATTAAATTATAAAGAACAAAAGGGAAAGGGGACCTTATTAAAAAATGTAGTTTAAAAAGTTGATGATTTTGACAAAAAAAAAATTTCAAAATGTTGTGGCAAATGTTTTTTTGTTGACAAAAACGGTTATATTGTATTAAGAAGGTGGTATAACCAAAGAAACCAGACCAAAACACAAAATGCCCTTAAGAAAGCGGCAATAAGAGTTCAGCTTCTCAGTTCACGCCCTTATGGTAGTGACAATACGAGTTCAACTTCTCTGTTTGCACCCTTATGGAAGCGACAATGTGAGATTTACATGTTTTGTGATACACCCTAGCATAATTAGTCTTTAAGAAATAACTTTCAACATTTACAGTACAATAAAGCAAAAACTAACAGGAAGTCGATTACCTGCAGTCAACTTATCCTTCCCAAACATTTGAACTATCTAATAACATGAAAAACAAGCAAAACAGAGCAGACATCATAGCAAAGGAGCAGACCCATCCCCAAAACTTATTTGAAATTCGCATCTAGATTGGTCGAGGAACCTGGCATGGGAGGAGCTTCCGTCTTGATGAGATTCAGGGCGAGCTTGTCCACTTTTATTTCCAGTTCAACAATCAAGCCAATTACAACATTCTCGGACTTCCTCACCGCTCGTTTGATTTTCTCCCGCAAATGCGCAAGATCTTTGTCCACGTTTTCAAGACGTCTACCTCCTTCGGTATTAATCACCTCTACTTGATCTTGCAGCACCATGACATCTTTTTTAAGCTCTTTGATATTCGCTTCAGCGAAATTAGGAGGGAAGGACGAGCCAGCGGACTTAGTTGAAGCCTCCATAATGAACACCAAGGCCTGCTTCTCTTCAACTATGCTGCAGATCAGCTTCAACGCTTCTGGGAGGTTGGAGTTGCAACAATTCAATGAAATTCTGGTGCCTCTTGCCTTAATCCTTCGCATTTTAAAGTCCTTGCAGTTCAGAGTCGTGATAATCATAGCAAATAAAACCTGCGTGCGAGCCATTGTACCTTGTGTCACCTTACTCCATTCACAGGGCGTCGAAGAGACAAGCAGAGAAACACGCATCGGGTGAAGGGACTCCTCCGTAACGCATTTAACTCTTCCCCTGTAATCCTGCGTGCGGCCACGTGCCAACCATGCTCCACCTGCCTTGTCAGTAGAAGAACGCGCGTTGATGGACTGGAGAGGGAGGAGCCTTAGAGATCGGGCCCATGGGGACTTAAGCCCCACAACCTTAGCTCCGGTCCTATGGGGGAGCACAAAAAGAGTTAAGCCCATTAATTAACAAGGACCCGAGGCCAAGGCTGGTTCCTAGATTCGCAACAACATCTGCTTCTTTATTATGCAACCTCAAGACATGGAAGAAAACAATTTTAAGGAAGGAAAGAGCCAGGTTCTTAATTTTTTTATTAGGTGCCTGAGATGCAATTGATTAGGAAGAGAGTTCTCGGCCATGGCTTGAATAATTATTCTCGAATCTTCCAGAATTATGAGCTTTGTGATTCCCTGATTCTTGGCAATTTAGAGTCCTTGCCAGAGAGCAAAGGCCTCAACAATATTGTTAGTTTTCGAACCTAGTCCCCAGGAGAAATTGGTTTCCATTTGTCCATCTGGGGTGAAGAGAACCCCGCCCCCCTTGCCACCCCATAAATGTAGTGGCAAATGTTAACATCAAGAATGGTTAGTTTTTTTTCAAAAATTTGTTGGAATGGTTGGTATTATATACATAAAGTTTGTAATAAAATTAATTGTTAGTTTTTTTTTTAAACGTAGTTTAAAAAGTTGATGATTTTCGCAGTTTTTTTTTTCAAAAGGTTGTGGAAAATGTTAACATCAAGAATGGTCAGTTTTTTTTCAAAATTTTGTTGGAATGGTTGATATATATATTTTTTTCTAAAAGAAAAAAAAAGCTGATTTTTATTAATCACGTAGCTTCATACAAAATCGTATGCCATTTGTTCCTGCTATAAGCAGTTTTACAAAACTGTATTACAGCTTTACAAAAAAAAACTGATTTCTAATAATCTTTCTGCTCCCTCCCAGGATCTGATGAGTCCAGGCCTTGTGATGTTAGCCTGATTTTTGCTAAACAAGAAATTCGTGTAGTGCAACTAAACAAAAAGTTCGTATAGTGCAGCTTTTAAGACTTTGCTATTTCATTCTCTGAGCCGATTTAAGGTCGACTCCCTTCTGAGACTGCTATGTGAATCTCAGCAAAAAAACTTTTTCCAGAAAAATTATTTAGTTCAACAAGTGAAGGAAAGGCCTGTGTGGGTATGCCATGGCCTCCGAGTCTTTTACTTCCAAAATTTTCCAATGACCCTGTTGCAGTTTTAGTCCCGCCTTGGAGAGTTTATCCGCTTCCTCATTTAGTTCCCTATAAACATGCTTAAAGGAAATTGATTCAAAGAAGGATAGTGATCTGCATGTCTCTTCATATAAAACATCTAAAGAAGCATTTCTGCATTTCTGAGTCTTATTAAGCCAATTTATTACCACCATTGAATCACCAAAAACTTGTAGGTTTCTGTAGTTTCTCTCAATTGCGAAACATAGGAGAAGTTTCAGAGTCATAAGTTCGGCATAATTGTTGGTTCCAACTCCTAGCCCCAAGGATATTTTGAAATAATGGTTTTGGGTGAGGAATAGGCATGCTCCTCCCCCACATGTCAGGTTTTGGGAGGCTCCATCGAAAAAAGCCCATGGGTTGTTCTTGTTTATTTGCTCCAGAACAATGATTCTCGGAGAAGGTGTGTTCCTTTCTTGTGGAAAGTATGAGATTATATCCAAACCTTTCCTTGCAACCTCTTCTGGAGAGTTGGCTTTTTCAAGAAATATGGCCCTGTTTTGAGCCAACCAAATGCCCCAAATGTAGATAAGTGGGAGGGCTTTGAGCTGAGTTGTTTGAAGTGAGGAAGACCAAGCCTTCCATGCTTCTTCCATTGTATTACCTTCCCAAGAGAAAGTTGAAGAATTAAAAGACTTAGAGTGTTCCCAGACCTGTTTGGAAAAAACACAGTGAAGGAAAAGATGATTTGAGTTTTCCTCATTGTCCTTGCATAGGCTACACCATCCAGGACCTGCAATCTGCCTTTTCTGAAGGTGCTCCCATGTTGGGATTTTGTTTGCAAGGACACACCATGAGAAGATTTTTTCCTTCAGCGGGCATTTATACTTCCAAATCCCCTTTTGCCACCAGTTTTGATTTTCATGGAAGAATTGTGAGCAGAGTTGTTGATATCCAATCTTTTGGGGTGTATTTTCCAAGTTGTGCTTTCTCCCAAATCAGCTTAGCTTCTCTGTCTGTAATCCTGAAGTGGGAAGATTGTAAAGCTAGTATGTATTGATCCCACAGGGATGCCCATTGCTCTGGCAGCTCCAGGTCTTGACTCTTCCTCCATCCTTGATGCCAGATGTTCGTTGAGATTGGGTCTGCTATTTGATTGATGTGGAAGTACCCTTTTTAATGAATTATCTAAATTAAAGGTTGAGGAAGAATGTGATTTTGAGTGCTACCTATCCAGGGGTCTGCTCCTATTCTAACTTTTGTGCCATCCCCCACTTTCCAGACCAATCCTTCTGCTATAAGAGAGAAAGATTTGCATAAGGATTTCCATATGATGGATCCACTTTTATGCGTCTTGAATTCAAAATCTCTGATCCAATCCAGAACTGAGGTTGGGGTGATGTATTTATGAGTAATAAATTATGTCCATAGACTCTGTGTTGTTATGAGTCTCCATCCTAATTTTGCAGCCAAAGCTTTGGCAAAGAAGGCAATGTTCTTGATGCCCCAACCTCCCAATGCTTTTGGTCTTGCAATTTGATCCCATTTTACCCATGGGAGGACCTTTTGGTCCTTCTTCCTGGCCCATAGAAAAGATGAGCATATTCTTCTGGATTTTATCAAGATTGATTTAGGAATCCATGCCAATGTCATCCAGTATTGGAATGGTTGATATATATATATATATATAGTTTGCAATAAAAATAATTGTTAGTTTTTTTCAAAATTTTGTTGGTATTATAAATATAAAGTTTTTTTTTTTAACTCAAAAGGATATAATTTTTTATTTTCAAAATTTTGTTGGTATTATAAAATATAAAGTTTGTAATAAAAAATGGATTTTGATCAATAAAAAGTTATAATTTAGTAAAAAATATTATAATAATTAGTTAATTTAATTATTTAAAAAATGAAGAAATTAAAATATATTTTATTAATATTATTAGATTTAAAAATTAAAAAAATTAAAAAAGAAAAATGATGGCTACAATGATGAGAATAGTTAACATTTACTAAGATCAATTTTGGTTTATTGGACCTTAAGAAAGAAAAGTAAGGAACTGCTTGGTTTGCTTTAGAGTTTTATTTTTGTGTTCCAAAAGCTTGGAAATGAGTGTTCCTATATCACAATAATTTTGATGAGATAGAAAGCTGAGCAGGTTCGTATTGTAACAAAAAAATGAAACTGAAATCTTATGTGGGTGTATGCAGGGCAATATAAAAAGGAGTGTTTTTCATCCTCAATGCTCATAGTCTCACAAAGATGACGGATCATTTCAACCGATCGAGTTTTAGGACATGTACAATGCCTTGTTTCACTATGCAATTCATGATAGTTTGGTCTTGTTCTATCCATGTAAATCTTCTTTTGTACACTAGTTAAAACAAAGAGATGATTTTGATCTTCAAGATTAGAGTTAATGACTTCATTGTAAAATCTTAATTTTCTTTTATCCTCTAAATTTTCATCACACCACAACTTCTCTTTGAACTTCGAAGTAATCATATTTTAATATCATTTATATTTTGTAGAGTGACATTTTTCGTCAATCCCTCACATCTTTAACCAAGACATGGCATCTTTATGCCAACCTCTCTTGAGCCTTAGTTGGTATTGACTAGAATTTAAAGCGATTTTTGGAAGTCTCTGGTCTCCCAAGTTATTTAAATTTTTCTTGTACATTAAGTAACTAGTCATAGTTATGCTCTCAATGGGGGAAATGCCCACTTCAATGAGGAGAATATGACATGACTTATTGTTTTTAATTTTAAGATTGTAAGTTCAAAAACGCTTTTGGATTTGCTCAATCATTCTCCAAGATTCTCTAGAAAGGATGCAACCCCAAACTTCAAACTCATATAGTAGAACGAGAGTGATGAGAGTTTGAAAAATGAATTTATTTTCATCCCACATCACAATGTTTGTTGTGGTGCAATTATTTTCAAGACCAAAAGAATAAGAAAAAAGAATAAATATGAAATAAAATAAATGAATATAAATCTTTATTAATAATATTTAAAATAAATAGAGTTATATTATAATTAATTATTTATAATAAATAAATTATATAATTTTTTTACAACAACAAACATTTTTTCACAATAACAAACATTTTTTCACAATATACAACCTTCTTCTACAAAAATCTACAAAATTCTACAAAATTTAAAGTATGATGTCTGTAAATGCTCTTGAATTATGATATTGCCTATGATGACACTGTCTAATTGTTTCATACGCAAGACTTTTCTACGTTGTTCTACTAAACAACTGGTGAACAACTTCCAAAAGATTTCAAGGATTAACATAGATTTACAAAACACCAAAAATAAGAGATGGAGTTGTTACGAAGACCTTTATGTGATTATTCCAAGCGCTCCTGTTGTGAACAAAATTGTAGACTTGCAAATTGCTTGATGTGAGTTGCCTACCTTTCCTTTCCTGCAACTTAGAACAAAACCTTCTAAAGACTTATGCTTTCATAGGTGACATCAATTCACGCTAGGCTTAATTGAGAACCGTTAAAATTCACAACAAGAGGGTCTATAAAGAATACCAAGGGTAGAAGAAACTCAAAGGAGATGGCTCGAGGACATGAGTGGCTACTATGCGTGTAAGGGATAGTTTTGGGATCATAGGGAGAATTTGATTTTAAACAAAGGGGAGAGACACACGAAACAAATTTTTTACATTAACTAAGAGAATTTGAAAAGGCCAAGTTCAGAGCAGGATACATCATTTCGAAGGTGAATGCGACAACACAAAAGGAGTGAACACCGTTTAAAGGTTTGAGACCATTAACAATGACAACATTCTACCATCCTGGATGATAGAAACTCATACGCACAAGAGCCTAAAACAATTATATGAAGCCTATACAACTTATGGGAAAATAAGCAAACAACCTAAAGGAACGGAGCATGAGCCAAATTAAAAAACACAACATCAAAAGATAATACCTAAAACAAGAGATTGCATAGAGTTTGAGCATTATACGAAGGGAGGAACTTGCAGACCCCATGAAGGAGAGATGGAGCTGGAAACAATGCGCCTTGGAGACCTCTTCACACTCCTTGTAACCACGGACCTCGAACCATTGGTGGTCTTACAACGGGAGGAGGAGTCTCCACAACAATTTTAATGTCAAAGAGGAGATAGGACTTGGTATTAGCAACCAACTTCCACTTAATCCACATGGGTGCAACCACAATAAGCCAATTCAAGCCCCAAGTGATAGCAGAGCCAAAGAGAACCTGAAGCTTCCTCATATCTTGAATCACCATAAAACCAACAGGGTCTAAAACCTTATATGAGTTAACACATGTCCCCGAGAAAGGACGATGTACCCTCCATATAAAGAAATAATGACCAAGCAGATGGAAAGAAGATGAGGGCACGTGGATGTAATCTCACCCCCCTAGATTCATAGTTACTTGTCAGCACTATAATTAATGAAGGAGGGGGAGATTAGACCATATTATTTAGGAGATAAAACTCATTGTAATGACCCCCCATTTTTCTTATATTCACCTTGCCTTAAATTACTTCCATCTTTTTCTAAGATGTCAGTTTGCTTATTGATTTATCTCAAAACATGATAAGCACACACTTTATTAAAGGATCGAATGACATTTAAGATTCTGTACATGCTTCTCCTCAGTTGGATGTCACCAAGGATTTGTTTTTTCCTCACATATCTTATAATTTTCAAAGTCTTCAATGACAATAAGGTTTGTAATCCCAACTTCTTTAGCTTTTAGAAATCTCTTCCATAAAACAAGGACCTCAATTTGGTTTATTAGTTATAGTTCTTACAATACACACGATTATTATATTTCAAATCAAATATATATATATATATATGATTTTCTTTAAAATATTATTATTTTTATTAACATTACTAAATATTTTTTTAAACAATAATACATATCTTAACACATCATTATTAGAAGGAAGAATAAACTACCCCTTAACCTTTAAAATTTCTTACCTTCACAAAATGGGTAGTCCATTTGACCTCTTGAAATCTTGAATTGCTATCATTTTCTAAAAAGAAAATCCATGTTTTTAATTGTTTTTTATATCATTTTTTAAAAAGAAAATCCATGTAAGTTCTTAAGTAGTGGTAGTTATTTTTTAACTTCACTTGTAATTGTTTCTTATATTATTTTTAAAAAGAAAATCCATGTAAGACCTTAATCACCAGTAGTTGTTTTTTATATATATAATAAATTAAAAATATGTAATATATTATTTTTAAATAAAATTAAGATATAAAATATATATATATATATATTTATAATAATAAATAAATTTATAAATATTTTTTTATTTATATCATTATTTTTCAAATTGATTAAAAAACATAATATAAATATGATGTCATCTAAAAATATAACTAAAATAAAACAACTTTCAACTAATATAAAACAACTTATAAATAAGTACCATGAAAATGAAAATAAAGGTTATAACATCACAAATGACAAGGTACAAAAAGTGAAAATTTAAGATAAGACGTGATGATCGCCTTAGTCATCTTCCATGATTAAAATGACAAGGTACAAAATGAAAATTTAAGATAAAGACATGATGATCACCTAAGTCATCTTCCATTATTAAAAATGTGGTTGGACACAAAAGTCAAAAGTGAATATTAGGCATCTCATTTTCCATGCTGGCATTGTATTGTAGAGTTTATCATTTTCATTTATGTATATTTTATTTTGAGATTATGGAAGGTTTTTTATTTATTTATTTAAAAAATAATATTTATATTAAAATTATGACATAAATACAAACAGATAAAACGAGATAAAAAGAGATTTTCTTTTAGTTTTCATCCATTTTGTCAGTGATTTATAACTATACTAACTTAAAGCATATACATAGTTATATTTATTTTTAAGGTACAAGGCCAAGTTTTAATAGTTTTTTTAGACATTTACATATTTGTTATTGCTTATTTTACCTTGATGGTTGTTATGGAAGTTTATGAAAAAGATTGGCAAATATGTTAATTAGTATATGATAAAATATTTTGAATTTTGTTATATTCTTGTTATTGAGTTTTTTAAAGTTAAACAAAGTTATTTTGAACACGAAAACTTGTATATGAAATGTAATTTAGTATAGTGATTCCCATACGGTGAGTATGTATATTAAAAATTGATTTATTTGTTATTAGTGGAAGATTATCATAGCATTTTTTTATATTAATGATGGAAAGCTATTCGATTCCCATACCCTTAGTAAGTAGACTAAAAAATGATTTACTTGTACTAGTGGGGAGGATTACTATAACATTTTCCTGGTGGGAGGATTACTATATCATTTTCCTATATTGGGGAGGGTTACGATATCATTTTCCTATATTGATGATGGATGGAAAGTTGATAGAAAGCTAATGGATGGATCCAAGTCAAGATGGGTTTGCGGACGGTGTTACTTTAACTCATACGTAAAAGTTCTTGAATGTTCTATTACTTAATTCCTTATCTAATTTGGATTTTGTGGCATGTCTTTAGGAATTTATCAGAGTAAGGTTGTAGGAGGATTTACCTTTGTCATCTCATAGCTCAACTTAAGGATGGTGTCCATGTTAGAAGCCTATAACTAGGTGGTGAAAGCTTAAAACCATTCCACATGTTCAAATTTATATACAAATAAGTACCTTAATATTGCTTTTATATTAAATTTCACATGAAGAATTTATGTGCTTCCAATTCTAATTTTGATCATTACTTTGTATAATGTTTGTGTTAGAATGCATCTTTTGGATAGATCAACTATACTTATATGGGTGTTTCTAAGTTTAATGGCTAAAGGAATTATAATTGAATCAAAGTACTTGATTATTTCATAAAGAGGTCTTATAGTGACTTATTAATAATATTGGCCCATATTATGGTGTTAGTACTTCGGATGAATACTTATATTCAAAAGTTGATGTTATAATCCTTAGTCACTTGTTGGACCTACAAATGATAAAGAGGTGGCATCTTCATCAACTTTTCTTTTTGAAATTACATGAGTTCAAAATGGGGCTAGATCATAGGATAAAGACATAATTGTTTGAAGCATATTTGATTCGTAAACTATTATGGATATTCCACTGGGTCAGTTCATCACAATGAATCTTACAAGTTAGTTCATTGTGTTAATTTAATTCCATAAAATATTGAATAAAATGGAATTGAAAGATAAACTAGAGCCAATAAATACACAATCCACACCATAACACAAGATACACCCTGTAAAAACCTACTATGGAAAAAAACCTAACCACAAATGAGGACTATGCCTTGCTCTTAATATCAAAATGCAAATACAAAGGAAATGGTACTCCCTATGGAGCTACCTATGACTCCGTGACCATAATGGCTACTACATGATCTCTTATTTCCTCTATTATGCTTTAACATTCACCCTTGTGCTTGTTTCTCAACTATGGAACAATACAATACATCAATATAATGGAGCCTCTTCTTCTCTTAGCGTCACGATATTTAACAGAGCTCTATAACCTTTTAGGGTTAGGTTTATGGTTTATGCATGCCCCAACTCCTGATTAGGGTTAGGGTTTTGGAACTTTTAGAATGCTCTTAAAAGTACACACGTAACTAGCTCCACATGTGTGAAAAATGAGAGTTGACATGGGATACACTTGGTACCATGGTGGTCAACTAGATAAGCCAACTTGTGGGAGACATAACTTTTGCATATGGAGTCCGTTTGAGGTAATTCTTGGACCATTGGAAAGGTATCAGAGTGTAGAATCGCAACAAGGGGCATGGATTTAGTGATGAACTTATGACCCCCACAAAGATCATTTAGACCGTCAAATAGGCCTTGAAAGGTTTTGGACCCCAAATATGCAAAATGGGACCTACCCATAAATGGGCCCTATAAGCCAATTCATCCAATCTCCTGACCCCCAAAGCTCCAAGTAGGTGACAAATTATATATTGATCCATTTCAGATCAATATTATGGAGTTATATGACAACATTCTTAGGGGATAATAAATAGTATACCTTCTTTGTTTATGTTTGCATATGACAAATATCGCAATGACTTCTAAATGGTTCAATTACCACTAATTTTCTAACGTTTATTTCATTGCACTAAAAAACATATTCAATAATAAGTCTATGGGGGATCCATAAACACTCCATTTATACGAAGATATGTATGACACTTAAAAGCACATATTATTTGTTCGTTCATTTATTTGTTTGTTTATTTTATTTTATTTTAGATTTAGGGGAATCAGTTACTAATAGGGATTACCTAGGCAAGACCTAGGTTCAAATTCGATTGGCTATCGCCATAAACCCTATAATAAGTGTAATAGCCTTATTTTAAGGTTAAGACAAATGTCTCACTCATGCCAAGTGTTTAAATCTAAATTCTAAAATAATTTTACTAAAAATTAAATATAATCTCTAAACCTTTAAAATGGGAGTTGACTTGCATCATTTGGAGCAAATAGACAAATAAAGACTACATATCAGACAGCCTTTGGGTAGTATTCACTTGAGACTTTTTGGTATCTCTTTTTGAAGATGGGTTGTGCTACTCAACCCGAAATGTCGAGGTTCAGCAACATCTCACTCAATTCATCAAATCTTCTTCAAACATGAATTTCTGTAAAAACCCAAACATTAATAAAAATTCTTTTAAAAATAAATAATATACTTTAATACTAATAATAATAGCTTAAATTCATTCAACCTTAAATATATCAAATATCCAAAAAAATCAAATCTCTCCTATTATATTTCCATTGCTTACATCATAACATTTTGTTTCCCACATACACGTGTATATATATATATATATATATATATATATATATATATATATTTTTTTTTTTTTTTCTTTTTTTCTTTACGAAATTAGTAACTATAAAATATATATTTAAAAAAAAGGTAAGCAACATGAACCTTTCACTCTCACTCGTATCAATGTCACATAGCCATTAACTCTTAAATAATTTTATGGATGAAAAGTTTGAGTAAAATGCATAAGATAAGAGTGAAGGGGTGGGCAAAGAAGTACAATCGAATATTTCCGAGCAAATGACTTTGTGTTTTCGTTGGGATGTTATCCAATTTTGTTAGACCACAACAACTGAATGAGAAAACAAAGAGACTAGCAGATCCAGTGATAATAGTTTTTAAACGGCTGAAGATGAATACCAAGATCCAACTAGGGTTTTTTAACGGCTGAAGATGAATACCAAGATCCAACTATGGGAAGATGAAGAAAGCATCGGTGACAGTTAGATTTCAGTGGTGGAATACCGAGACAACTAGGGGAAATTAAGAACGCATAGAACTCCATATGACCTCAAAATTGTAAAGGAGGGTACCAGGGAGCCAACGTATGGGAGAAATAATTGGTTGGTCTATAAAATGCCTGTTTCGAAGTCAGGTTGCTATTTGAATTAATTGGTGGAATGAAATCTAGTTGTACTGATTAAAGGAACAGGGTACGCTTTCTCTACCAGATATAGACATATTTGTGCAGCCTAGTGGTCGCTTGGGCGTTCACGATTCGGTCGGCAGCCCACAAGGGCGAGACTCTGGATCTCACACGGTAAGTCTACCATTTCTCCTCTGATCCAATCCTTTTCCGGGTTTTTTAATTTTTTCACGGGTAGATGGTACTTCTCTGTTTAAATATTGGCCTACAAATTCATATGTTCTTGCCAGGACTGCAATTTTATCCTCCATCTGCGTCCTATTGAATTGAACCCACTAAAAACTATTCATTCCAACAGTGTTCACAATGACAGAAAACAACAAAGCTCCTCCTGCCTCTGGTTCAGGACAGAATTCAGAGGAGAATGTGAGTGGTAGTTCTGCTATAGAAAGCCTTAGCAGGAAAGTACAGAATGTGCTTGCTTTGAATACGAGACACAGGTTTTGGGAAACCCAACCAGTAGGTCAATTTAAGGACAGGGAGGATCCCAATTTGGGGGAGGGCCCAATAGAGCCACCTACCCCTTTGTCTGAAGTCAGGCAGGAGCCTTACAATCTGCCTAGTCAGTATGAATGGTGTACTTGTGATATTGAGTCCGAGGAGAGCCTGAGTGATATCTATAATTTGCTCACAAACAACTATGTGGAAGATGATGAGAACATGTTTCGATTTGATTACTCAAAGAATTTCCTGAGATGGGCACTCAAGCCTCCAGGGTATTATAAGAGCTGGCATATCGGTGTCCGTACTAAGGGCACTGGGAAGTTGGTGGGTTTTATCACCGGTGTCCCTGCTAGGATTAGAGTTCGTGACAGGATAGTGATGATGGCAGAGATCAACTTCTTGTGTGTGCACAAGAAACTTAGGTCTAAGAGGCTTGCCCCTGTGCTGATCAAGGAGGTCACCAGGAAAGTGCATTTGGAGAATATATGGCAAGCTTCCTATACTGCAGGCGTGGTGCTACCGACACCCATAACAACTTGTCAATACTGGCACAGGTCTCTGAATCCTAAGAAGTTGATAGATGTTGGGTTCTCAAGGTTGGGCGCCCGAATGACAATGAGCAGAACTATAAAATTGTATCGGTTGCCGGAAGCCATTGCGACCCCAGGTTTTAGGCCGATGGAGAGGCATGATGTCCCGGGCGTAACCATCCTCCTAAGGAATTATTTGGCTCAGTTTGCAGTGGCCCCTGATTTATTAAAAGACGACGTTGAGCATTGGCTACTCCCTACTGAGAATGTTGTCAATAGCTATGTGGTGGAGAATCCTGAGACTAGGGAAATCACGGACTTCTGCAGCTTTTACACTCTTTCTTCCACAATTCTTGGTAACCAGCATCATTCATCTTTGAAAGCAGCCTATTCCTATTACAACGTGTCTACTAGGACTCCTCTGCTGCAGTTGATGAATGATGCTCTCATCATGGCAAAGAAAAAAGATTATGATGTTTTTAATGCACTGGACCTGATGGAAAACTCTACCTTTTTGAAGGAGTTGAAGTTCGGACCCGGTGATGGACATCTTCACTACTATTTTTACAACTATCGCATTAGGGAGCCCCTGAAACCATCTGAATTGGGATTGGTACTGTTATAGTACTGAGTTCATGCAGTATGTATAATCATCTGATGATTTTTTGCTATTCCAGACATCTAAATAACTTTGTTGGTATTTACTAAACTATCTACTTTTCATATGCACATGCAGTTGGCAATTGGAATTTCACATTTATTGTAATCTGAATGTTTGATTTGAGAGGAGTTTTAATGATCAAGAAGATCTTTACAGAAGAGTTTCAATCATTTTGGATACAAGAAATAGCTGCAACAGGTTGTAGCTATAATTTTTTTTCATTTGGGTCGTATATTAAACTCTAAGTTTCTATAAATTTGAGTGGAGCAGAAAACGCTCAATGGTAATTATCATTTAATTTTCTATCCATTGAAGTTTGTACTCTATGGCGAGGAACTTTTTTGTAGCAAGTGATAAATTGCAGTTCAAATGTTTATTGATGTACACGCATCATCAGAGTGCAAGCTTGATTTACTTGTATGATATCTTAAATATAGTTATGTACATATAGCTGACTGTTTCTTATTCTCCGCAGTTTTTTTTTGTAATTTTATTAATATACAACAAAATTACAATCAGATGTTTTAAAAGCATTCAGATACGTCTGACAAGATTTACATCAGATTCTAAAATATATCAATACTACATTCTGAGAATGACAAGACCTCTCCTAAATAGTTATATATGATACCCAAAGGTCATGAACGCTCTAAAAATCAAGACAGGAAAACAGCTGGATAATTCCATCTATCATATAAAAAACAACAGTTATCCCTTAAAATACTTAAGAAAGAGCCTGTCTGTTAAGCCGTGAGATCCCCAAATTGATAAGCAGAAATCACTGAAAAGCTATTGGCTGGTAGAAATCAGAAATGTGACCATCCTGCTCTTCCCAAATCTGCCAGAGCCCAGGAGCAATAACCAGTCCTTGGAGTATTACTTTCTCTATAAATATGCTGGAAGGAAATTGATTGAAAAATATTATTTTGAGCCATGATCTTTTCAAATACAGGATGTGATGCAAAGTTTTCACAGGCATATTCCCCAGTCATCCATCTGATAACAACCTGTGAGTCTCCAAAAGCCTCCACCTTCCGTGCACCACGCTCGCATGCAATTTTAAGAGGTAGCTTGAGGGCCATTAATTTGGCTAAATTATTGGATCTTCTACCTATCCCTGCATTGAATTTTAATCAGTGTCGATCTGATAAGTCAACTGAACCACCTGCACCACATAATAACGGGGACCCTTGGGCAGCTCCATCAAAATACAGCCACACTTGTCTTGTCTATCATTTCTTCAACAGGTATTCTTGTATTCTTTATCGACTTACACTGTTCGAATATGTCATGATTCCTTGATAATCAGACTCCCCAGGCAACAATGAGCAGAAGGGCTCGATACAGTCTCACAGCTGTATTCTCTTTCCAAGATTTAAGGCAATCCAACTAAGTCCCCATTCCAAAAATTATTTGCATCTGTTAAAGCATCGAATTCCTTCCAGACCTGTCTTGTATATGTACACAAAATGAGAAAATGGTTAATATTTTCTTCATTTGCTTTGCAGAGTACACACCGGCCTGTCCCGGATTTGTTCTGCTTTTGAAGATTGTCACATGTAAGCGCCTTATTATTGAGCGACAACCACATGAAAATTCTGCTATTTAGAGGACATTTGTACTTCCATATCATCCTCCACCACTAGATAAGCTCCTCTTTGGCACCTCCCTCAAAAAGGACCTTGTTACCTAGCTTTGGAACAGATATCCCTCTGATTGGATTTTTATCTAGATCAGTTCATCCTCAGACTTTCTAATCCTAACATGAGTAGATTGCAAATTTGCTACATATTCCTTCCCCATCAAGGAAAGGGACATCCAATACATTGGAATGGCTTCAAGCACCGATTTTACAATATCAATTTTTCACCCAAATACTACCAATGATTACACCAGATATATAGTCCTTTCTCCATTTTTGTGATAAGCTAATCTCCATTGTTTTTACTGTAATCATTGGGTTTTAAACTTTTATGATAAAAACTAGATATTTTAAACCGCCTTGCAAACAGTCTCTTGGAATGAGAAAAGAGCTTTTAAGAGCCTCTCTTCCTCTTCTTCCAGGCCTGCACAAGTGATGGTAGATTTTCTAAATTCACCAGCTTTCCAGTAGTATAACAGTAAAGGTTAAGAACCTCTTATGGTTTACATGCATCCCGTCTCTGTCCATCACAGAACAAAAGAACGTCATCAACGAAAAGAAGCTGAGAAAGGTTGACTGCGTTGATCCTTATTTCCTTTAGAGCTCTAGATCTTTTTGCATCCATGTAACATTAAGGAATAAGACAGGCAACAGAGGACACCTGTGGCAGAGACCTCTGCCTGGCTTGAAGAAGCCTGTTGCTTAACCATTAGTCAGGATAGAAAATGATACACAATTCATAACCCAGGTTACAAATTGGAAACAAGACCCTAGGTGTAATAGCTTAAGCCTCAAATAATTCGTATTTACCTGATTATAAGCTTTTGTGAGGTCAATTTTGAGAATCATAGCGGACAATTTTATGGTTTTAATTGAATGTAACCCCTCCTCCGCAACTCCAATTGCCTCATGTGTCTGCTTACCATGTTGATTTTTCCTAAGCAGCATTGGGAGCCATTCTCTTGGAGAATGGAGACACCTGGTCAGTCACCAGGATGTGGAACCAGTCCAGCACTGGGGGAACTCATCCTAGAGGTGGGTAGCCATTCTTTGAATGGAGACACTTGGTCAGTCACCAGGATGTGGAACCAGTCCAGCACTGGGGGAACTCAGCCTATAGCTTGTTAGTTTTTCAAGCATATATATATTCGAGCAAAGTGTTTACTGTTCTTTTACTTTTCTTCCACTTTAAGCAAAACTTAGATCTTTAAACCAACAGATAGATGAACACTTGAAATGATAACCAGCAGTAGAAGAATTATA